>JAVSCE010014380.1:0-75438 GCA_032199065.1 Smutsia gigantea | reverse complement strand
TATGTAATGTCCTTCTTTACCTTTGCTACTTTCTTCGTTTTTAAGTCTATTTTGTCTAATACAAGTACTGCAACACCTGCTTTCTTCTCTTTGTTGTTTGCATGAAATATCTTTTTCCATCCCTTCACTTTTAGTCTGTGTATATCTTTGGATTTGAGGTGAGTTTCTTGTAGGCAGCATATATAATGGGTTTTGCATTTTTATCCATTCTGTTACTCTGTGTCTTTTGATTGGTGCATTCAGTCCATTTACATTTAGGGTGATTATTGATAGGTATGTACTTATTGCCATTGCTGGCTTTAGATTCGTGGTTACCAAGGGTTCAAGGGTTGCTTTTTTACTATCTAACAATCTAACTTAACTTTCTTGTTAAGTTATTGTAAACACAGTCTGATGTTTCTTTATTCCTCTCCCTTCTTATTCTTCCTCCTCCATTCTTTATATACTAGGTGTTTTATTCTTTGCCTTTAGTTAGTATTTGGATGGTCTGCTTTCTTTGCTATGATTTTATTTTCTCTGGTGACATCTTTTTAGCCTTAGGTGTGTTTCCATCTAGAGCAGTCCATTTAAGATATCCTGTAGTGGTGGTTTATGAGAGGCAAATTCTCTCAACTTTCGTTTGTCTGGAAATTGTTTAATCCCTCCGTCATATTTAAATGATAATCGTGCTGGATACAATATTCTTGGTTCGAGGCCCTTCTGTTTCATAACGTTAAATATATCATGCCATTCTCTTCTGGCCCTGTAAGGTTTCTGTTGAGAAGTCTGATGATAGTCTGATGGGTTTTCCTTTGTAGGTGATCTTTTTTCTCTCTCTAGCTGCCTTTAATACCCTGTTTTTATCTTTGATCTTTGCCATCTTAATTATTATGTGTCTTGGTGTTGTCTTCCTTGGGTCCCTTGTGTTGGGAGATCTATGAGCTTCGGTGGACTGCGAGACTACTTTCTTCCCCAGCGAGGGAAAGTTTTCAGCAATTATTTCTTCAAAGACACTTTCTATCCCTTTTTCTCTCTCCTCTTCCTCTGGTACTCCTATAATGCGAATATTGTTCCGTTTGGATTGGTCACACAGTTCTCTTAATATTCTTTCATTCCTAGAAATCCTTTTATCTCTCTCTTCCCCAGCTGCTCTGTACTCCTGTTCTCTGTTTTCTATTCCATTAACAGTCTCTTGCATCTCATCCATTCTGCTGTTAAGCCCGTCAATCGCTTGTCTGATTTCTGCATTGTCTTTCCTCAGTTCCCTCACCTCCTCCCTGAGCTCTTGCACATTTCTCTGTAGGTCCATCAGCATGGTTATGACTTTTATTCTGAATTCTTTTTCAGGGAGGCTGTGCATGTCCATCCCTTCAGACTCCCTCTCTGGGGTTGTCTGGTTGATTTTGGTCTGAACCATATTCCTCTGTCTTTTCATGGCGATATAATTGGTCACTGTTAGTTGCCACGTATGTCAGCTGGGCTCTTTAAGACTTTAAAAAGAGAAGAAAAAAAAGATAAAAAAAAGAAAGAAAAAGAAAGAAAGAAAGAAAAGAAAAAACAAAAACAAAACAAAACAAAAAAAATGCCCACCAGACGTAGATTCTGTGGGAATGCTCTAGGTGGTGCTATTGCCCCAGTATTCCACAGCTGTAACTGTGCCGCTCCGCAGGGCCCTTTATCGCTCTGGCAGGGGTGGGAACGAATAGGAGGCTGTTGATCTCAGTGAGAAGTGTTAAGTATGGCTACGCTTCCTCAGTCTCCAGCTAAGGCGTCTGAAACTCCCCAGGACTCCCAGCCTGCTGGGCTGAGTGTGCTGGGGCGATCCAGCTCCTCCGCTGGGCTCCTGTCTCTTTAAGACCGCTGAAGAAAGCGCACACTTTTTTTTTTTCCTTCCCGGGAGCCGGCTGCAAGCACCCTGGCGCGTTCCCCGCTCAGATCCTGCCCTCTGTCTCTCCAATCTCCGCTGCACTGCGCAATGTGGGTCAGCGCTCCCCGCGCAGATCCCCGGGGCTGGCTACTTCACGGGGTGTGCTTCCACTCCCTCCCGGCTCTGACTCCTCTCCTCCCGCCGGTGCGCTGGGGTGGGGGAGGGCTCGGGTCCCGCCGGGTCGCGGCTCCGTATCTTACCCGCCTCTTGGGGTGCCGAGTCCTCTCGAGCGTAGCTGCATGCTGTGCGCTCTCCTGTGTACTCTCGTCTCTCTTTTAGGAATAGATGTATTTTCTGTGTTTTCGTAGATAAATATAGTGTTGGGAGGAAATTTCTGCCGCGCTGCTCACACCGCCATCTTCCCGGAAGTCCTCGACTTGAACAAATTTAAAAACACAAAATGAAAGAACAAAATACAATATGGAGGAGGAAAAACTTAAGTGTATAGGCAAAAAATAAATGGGGAGAACATGGAAGGAAACCTGAATGCCTGGTTCATCTGACCGATATTGTTGAAAATCTTCAGCCCAGTGGCTTTCTACAGACAACTCTGTCTCACTCTTCTCAGTTGGAATTTGAAAGAAAGGAAAGACAATGCTATCTTCGCTTTTCTTTCCTCCCCACAAGCAAAGAAATTTTGATTCGCAATCAAGACTTTCTATGAAATCTCAGCAAACTTTTGTCGAAGGAAATTAAGATTACCTCATGAAGAACTGAATAGGTTAATGAAAATATATATAGAAGTTACTTTATAAATATAATGCACTATATACATGTAGGCTATTATGAATGGTTATTATTATAATCATTTTATAAGGAAAGGTGATTTGGGAAGTCATAAATTAGTTAAAATTGTAATAGACCTAATATAGTGTTAGGCATATAGTATATCGTCAATAAATGGTGACCAGTACTATTAAATCATTAATATAAAACACAGTTATTAGGGATCATGGACCATACTCCCCAAACATTAAATAAAGTTTTGTGATATATCTGATGTAATTAAGTGGAAAAATTTGAAATAGTAATCAAGGTCCTGATTTCCTAATTCTTATTTCATTAGATTACCTAGTCTTTGATTCTAAGGGAGTTATGCACTAAAGTAATTACAGTGATTAAACATAACAAGTTACAATAAATACGCACATAGTCCCTATCACTTGCCCACTGTCCCTTCCAAACTTCTCATTCTCACAATTCATTCCAAAAAAAAATCAACTTATCTGAACGGAAGATTCTTGTGCGGTTGGAACAATTACATGCCCGTTAAGTGCGCCAGGACCACTGAGGCTGGGCCGGCAACAGGAAGATCAAAATATTTCTTTGAACGTTTTTCTTACAAAATTTTCTCAGAAACTGCATCCTTCTCAGTTAAAGTCACCCCAGTACCACTGAAATAAAACCAGTATCAACACACACATCTGAGACTTGATCTCTCTTTGTCTTTCAAAAGAGGGTGCAGCATCCCAGACTCGAAAGAAAACTGGTCTGGGCACTGAGAGATCCTTAGAATTTCCAATTTCCCAGCAGGCGTACACACTATGAGAAATCTTTTCTTGGTAGCCAGACCAGGAGGAATCCACCTGAAAACAAAGGTGGAGAATGTTTCCTTCAGAGTTTTTGTTTGTTTTCTTTTAATTATGCTGTTTCCCATAAAGGAAGATGATTCATTGCGGTCGGCTCATGACCCATGGAATGTGCATATCGAGCTGGCCATCAGTGATGTCACCCATTTGTACCAGGACTAGCCACTGGGCCCCCGGGACGCCTCAGTCCCCATGAGGCCGACCAGCACACATTCCCATTCTCCCCTGGACTGTCCATTGCCCCAGACGGATCAACTGTTATTCTCTGTAATGCCACATATTCCAAAATTACCTTTCCTCATTCCCCCTAATTCTGTGAAATAATAGAAAAATATGTATATATATATATAGGCCTTTTCCCCTGGTCACTGGCACAAAGCCCCTAAAATCCTTGTGATTTCCTAAATGATATGAACACTATCATCATTCTTTGCTAGAATATTTGTTCTTGACCGTGATTCCTGACCTGGAGCTCCTAGATGCCTTGGAACTTCCTGGATGACAGGAGTGTCTTTCGTTCTACTTATGTGACTCTGGATGGGCTCCTGGATAGCTTCAAGACAGAAGCTGTTCACCAGAAAGGCCAAGCCACGATTATTAGAAGCCTGGATCCTTCAGACCCACTTCCCATTCTCTGGGGGGGAGGTGCGGGTAAGCGACTAGAGATGCAGTCAGTGAGTAATCATGCCTATGTGATGAAGCATCCGTAACAGTCTCTAAAGGATGGAGTTCAGAGGGCTTCCAGGTTGCTGAACCATGGAGGACTGAGAGGCCGGTGCCCTGCGGAGGGCACGGAGACTCTGTGCCACTCCCGCCACACCTTGCCCTAAGCATCTCTTCCATCTGGACGTTCATGTACTTTTATAATCAACCAGTAAATGTTTCCCTGGCTTCTGTGAGGCATTCTGGCAAATTATCAAACCCAAGGAGGGAGTCCTGGGAACTCGACTTCTACCCAGCCAGTTAGAAGTACAGGCTCTCCTTGGAAATTGCCATTGGTATCTAAAGGTGGGGCTGGGAGGGTGGGCAGTCTTGTGGGATTGGACACTATCTCCAGGTAGACGGGCTCAGAATTAAGTTGTAGGGCATTCAGCTAGGATCAGAGAGTTGCTGGGTGTGAGGTGAAAGCCCACACTCTGGTGACCACAAGTATCAGGCGTGAGGTGAAGTGTGGTCAGGAGCAAGAATAAAGGAAGCCGGGAGTGTTTCTCCTGTACAAGCCCCTAAACTCTGAACGCTTATCCTAGACTTCCCTCAATAACCCCTCTCTCGCATCGGCTATTTCCAATTAGGAGTAGACCAGCTAGTGAAACTAATGTAACCTAAGATTAACATTTTAAAGGAACTATTTCTTAATACAGATGCCCCTCTAACTGGTAGGGCTTAAGGAATTAGGAGAGAATGGGAGTATGAAGGCTCCCCCAGTACCCTGTGAGGATGCCACTCTGCCTCCAGCCCTGGTACCACCCTTCCTCTGTCAACACCAGATCCTCCCCCTGAACCATTGCAAATATTTTGCAAACTAAGATTCAGGATGCAGTTGTTTCCATGGATCAGAAATAAATTAACTTGTTGGCATTCTTATTCAACCAACATGCAGGCCACTTCGGCATCATACCCCAGTTCCTTGGTGCCCAAGTGTGGCCCACAGACCAGCAGCAGCCGTGTCTGGGGAGCGTTAATGTCCCAGCAGTAGAAGAGCCAAGGCTGGAAGCAGGCTTTTCTCTGTTACCTTCACTGGTTCTCAGCTGCTTTCAGACTTCAAAAGTGAACTTGCTGGCTTCAACATTCACACCATTACAGTGATGGCAGAATGATATCTGGACTCCACGTAGGGACGGTCTTGACACTTGGCTATGCATTATATGACAAAGCCAAAACCAAAGTTCAGAGGCATTCAGCACAATTTTTCCAAATGACAAAAATACCCAAACATATTTTTGATGGGCCTTTCTATTGCAAGATACATACAGAGAATCTTTTTTTCCATAGCAACTATCAGATGATTTTGTCACATTCATTTTATACTTTGGGAGGTAGAAAAGCGAGGATGAGAGATGTAAAATGACAGCACTAACAATGCGTTAAGCCCACCCAATCACCTAGAACGAAAAAATTGTCAAGTGGTCCCCAAATAAGGAATGAAACCAAGTCTTGTGTTTGACTCATGTGAGTACAGAAATGTATTTATTTAATCCCTAGAGACTATGCCAGTCATGAAAGCTGGTGACATGCCAACAGTCAGGGTTCTAGACCTCAGACTCTTATTTGAGAAAAAAGAGAAAGAATATCTATGATCTCAACAGCTAAGTCTAGTGGAAGAATTGCCACGTGTTCTGCCTAAAACTCTAAGCTAGCCTAATGTAAATACAGAATAGCATGTACTGTGTATTTCTCCAAAGAAGCAAAAAGGAGCCATGATGGAGAGTGTACAAGAGAGATCAAGAGATGATTAAGAAATTACAACAAAACACATCCTATCCCAGCAGAAATTGTAACCTGGTCAAAACCATATCCTAGTAAAATACTTTTGTCAGGATCTCTATGTATTAAGTACCTTTTTTTGCTTTGGATTTCTCATTAAAATATTTTGTGTGGGATTTTTTTCCAAAGAATTTCCTCATTGGCCTTTTCCCACTAGTTTTGGTGTCCTCATGAAATTAAGAGAAATCAACTTAGAGAAATGAATAAGTGCATATATCAATCCATGACTACATCCCTAAGGCTTAGAAAAATAACAGGGAAGTTGCAAAGAAAAAATGCAGTATCAGAGTCCATGATAATTTGGACTGCATATATTTGGTTTTCATAAAAAATGGTCTTAATAATTTTCCTAAGTCTAGCCCTACTATAAATTCCTTCTTCCATAGTTCTTAATGTTACTGTACATGTAAGGACATTTGCTGGGCAGGGATCATATCTTTTAAATTCTTCCTACTGCCAACAGTTCAGAGTTTGGAACAGTGTGCAAAAGGAACTCACTTTTAAAAATACACAAAACTCTCATAACTTTTTGAAGCAAGAACTTGCAGAAGGAAAGTAAAATGGTTCTTTGGGTGCAGAGGGTTAAGTACGGAGAAACAATAAAAAATAAAAATGCTATTTCTCCATGAACAGCATGGCTAGCCCATATTATTTAACTATACACATGTACATGAGGCATGCCAAGCTGCCCAAGGCACTGGGCCCTTCTCGCAGCTATTGACAGGACTCTACCCCTGTTGGCTTTTGCCTAGTCAGGGAAGATACCAAAAGTCAGGCCTGGATTGCCAACCCTTTCCTTGGCCCCAGAACACACAGCAAGCATCTTCTCCTACTCATTGTATTTATTTGTCAACAACCCGGAAAATATAGGTAAAGACAGGAGAAAGAGAGAGGGAAGGGACTAACCCCCATGTACTCCCCATACCCACAAAAAAAAAAAAAACAGGTCTACCAATTTGGTTTAAGAGATTTAACTGAAGTTAGCGGTGCTTCATTTTTACCATTAAGCTTTCATATTCAATCCCAAAAGAAGCAATGGGTAGAATAACAATATTTAATTTAAACACTTCTTTGAATTGCAAAAATGATTTAAAAATATCCCCTGCTTATATCTGGGGGAAATTCAAAGTAAAGTTCTGAAGTAACTTCATTTGGCAGTGAATTTTCAAAAGAAGCAATGATTGTAGAGCCATGACCAGCTTCAGACAGATACGTGCAAATTCTTCCCAGAAGGTTGACTTCCCCTGGCATTGCTACATCAGGAGGGGACAGCTCACAAGTCTCCCTTTGGCAACAAGCACCCACATGTAGTCAGAAGTACATAAAAGGAAAAAGTGAAAGCAGCCTGTGTTTTGCCAAAAGCTTGTCTCAGTGTCTCCTCCATGCCGGCACCACTTTGTCTTCTAGAGCCTGGACCCCACCTATTCTGGTATCTCAGTAATGAAAAATTCTTGCTATTGATGCTTATTCTCTGGTGTTGACCTTTTCTCATTCTAACCTATGACATCCAGGACTGCCTTACTCTACAAATTCAAGCTCCTTCCCTTAGTCCATCTAAAACCAAACTGAGCAAGTTACCCTCCTGCCAATTCATACCCTTCAAGCTGTTCATCTTAATTATTCTTTGACTGCTGCCCTAGAGTAACAGTTTGGCATGCTCTAAGGACTAGCGCTCCCCAAACAAAAGCCATTATATGCTTTTCAGGATCAATCACACACACATTATTTAGAGAGTCCATATAAAAACACTCCAATAATAATGAAAGTGTGGTGTCACTGCTAAAATTTCTCCAAAGAGGAAGTTGTGGTGACAAGCCTTAAAGGCAGGGACAAGAAGAGTGTGGTCTTTCATTATATTAAGGACATCTACAGGACCACAGAGATGTTGAGATTCCACCGGGACACAGGCCTTCGGGGTAGTGAACGTTCCACTTTCTGCTCAGCCCCTGCTCGTGGCCACCAGTTCCTTCAGAAAGTTAATTCCCATCACCAGCTGAGACTGGCACAGAGCCCACTGTCTGCTCCACTTGCAAATACCTTCTTAAACCACCTTATATGAACAGTTCAGTTCTCAGGCTACTCTACACAGCTGTAGCCAGCTGCATGCAGCCTCCAGCCCAGCCATGGATTATTCCTGTCCACTGCAAATAGTAGAAACAACAAGGAATATGTCATACTGCTAAGAAATTAGATCCACCAAGAGAGACCAAAGGAAAGCCATGACATTTGAGGACCAGGCAAACACTTTTCCTGCAAGCATTTACTGAAACAGGTATATTATGAGGAAATTAATCCCTCGGATTTCCAGACATACATTTATTTTCTGGTTCCTTTGTTTTTAATTTTGCTTTTTTCTGGAGGGAGGAAGTTTAAGGAAAGGAGAAACTCATACTTTACCCAATACATTTTCTTTTGTTCTCTGCCAAAGACTATAAAAACAGCTTTGCATACTCTACTGGAATGTTGTCACAATTCTGAATTCAGAAACTGATATTACTAGGGCCATAAAGGACAAGGAATAGCGGATCCATGTGACATAATGAGGAACGCTTTTCAAAACGCAGAAAATGGACCAACATCTGAGAGCTAACTTGGTCAAGCCAAATATTTCTAGGTATAAGAGTAGACAACTAAAATTCAAATTGCTGGCTTTAGATAGATAATTTAAACTCCACACAGTAGCTGGATGTCTTCAAGGGAAAGACAGTTAAGAGCATTAGCGTTTGAACATTATTAACCTCTTTAAAATGTGTCTTGGCAGAGGCCGCTGATGGTCTTCCCTGAGTTTCTGTCATCCTTTCCTTCCTTCTGCTCTGTGTCTTCCCACACTCAGTGAGTGGAGCATTTGGATTATTTTTAAAGTGGGTGAGGGAAGAGACAGAAAAATAACTGAAGAACAGGGTTGCTCTCTAGTAGTAATAAATATTTAACTTGAAAAATGCCTAAGAGTAAATCTCACCTATATGAACAGGTGCAGGACTGTGACACTCCTATTTGGTTTGATATAAGATCTTCGAAAAAAATAATCCCAGTATTTAACTATGAAAAGTTGAATGCATCTCTATTTGATGCACTTTTCCCAATGTACCTAAGTCTACTAAAGTTTTCCTTTTCAAAGAGTTAAGTGAACTCCTGCATCTTGTCTCTCTACTTGAGCATTATTTAAAGACACGATTCAATGCCATGTTTGAAAATGCAAGAAGCTTTTATTACCAAGGGTCAATATTCAGAGCATGGCAAAACAGTTACTTCATAATACTTCTTAAAATTCTTTTCCCATTGACAAATTTGGCCCTTTCACAGAGGCAGGATCAGTGAGCTTCTGGAAGGAAAAAGCTTCGGGTTTGCCAAGAGGCTCCCCTACTGGGCTGATGACACCTATTAAAACTCCAGAAAGGAAAACCCTCCGGAGGTCGGGCAGCAGGATTTGCGGTCCCAGGTCCCAACTGTTTCTCAATTTGAAGTGAGTCAGGAAATGGTGCAACAGCATTCCAGGTGCCTGATGGAGCCTGACTTGTCTTGCAACTTTACAGGCATCCTTCTGAGGCGAACGGGTCATGCAGGGAGGATGCTACTGTTGCTGTGAAGTTTTAGTGGGACCCAGAACAAGCCACAAACTCATTTGGATTCTCTTTTGCTAATACCAGCCTCTGCACACAGCATGTCTCAGAGCATGAAGAGATGTTTTTGCATCTCAGAAAGAAGTTGGAAAGACTAGGTCTCATTTAAGGCTTGCTCATACTGGATTTAAAATTACAGACATGTAGGACTTGGGGGACAGAGAAGAATGAGAGTTACCTGTGGCAGAAACTGCTATCTCTGACCCTCATTACCTATTCTTTCATTATTTATAGTCATAGAATTCCCAGGTTGGGCATTTGGCTTTTGTCCCAGCCTCTTTGCATTTAGTATGGCCATTTGTCTAAACTCTGACCTGATGGATAGAAGTGAGATGTGTAACTTATGATCAATACTCTTAAAGGAAGAGTGGGCTTACCTCTTTCCTTCTCCTTCTTCCTGCTACCTGAAAAGTGATATGATGGCTACTGCTGAAGCAGCTTTCTTGGGCCATGGGGTGACATTAAGAAGAGAGGTCATGCATAGTGAAACACCAAAGTACGAGTTACTTAGCACCCCGAGAGCTCCGTGGAGAACAGCCTTGCCAGTAGCATGAGACTTCTTTCCTCCAGACATACAATAAGGACATAAACTATCTCATCTGAGTTTTCGTGTTACTTTAAACCAACTCTTCTCCCAGTATATCATCCAACACATTTTTTACAGTGCCATATCTCAAAATGTTTCCAGATGCAATTTGTTTTTGTTTTTGTTTTTAGATATCTCCATACCTTTAAAAGAAGGCAGGCAGGCAGGCAGGCAGGCAAGAAGGAAGGAAGGAAGGAAGGAAGAAGGGAAGGAAGGAGGGAAGGAAGGAAGGAGGGAGGGAAGGAGGGAAGAAGGGAAGGAGACAGAGAGAAAAAAGGAAAAGTAAAGCTAAGGCTGCCATTGACATAAGCATTTCCTGCATATTTATTTCAAAGCAGAAGAAAGGTAGAGAACTTTTCTACTCTCCCTTGTTTTGCCATTTACTCTCCTACCACATCCTCCTAACATTTCATTTTTCTTACCTAGTCTATATCCTGGAATTTTTAACCATCTACAGGATGAATTTTTCAGCAGTTATAATATGTACAAAAATTAAGTGTTCATAGACTTTTAGAGATCTTTGGAAACACTTTCTTGAGAACAGCTATTTTAATACTGCAAGGTCTTTGATCAGTTATGAGATCAGAGCTCAGCACTATCTTCTGGGTTCAAACTGTCAGCTCTGAACTTAGGAACTTACTGAAAAAAATTTTTAATACATCTAAATATGAATCAGTATTCCCCAAATGTGTTCACTCATGTGAGAAGTTACTATTGTGAAAAGTTACTTATGATCAAATAAAATTCCTTGTTTAGATGCATTTTACACACACACACAGACACACACACACACCAATGTAAGTTAGGAATAGTGTCTGACACATGGATTTACTCAATAATTATTTGTAAAGTGAATCAGTGCGAAGCTTCCTGGGCTATTTTTATTCATCTACTTATCTCTTCCATCTTCCTTCTAAATCTGGGTTGATGGCAGGGAGAAGAATGAGAAAGTCTCTGAGGGCAGGAGTCACGATAATTAAAGTAAGAGGGCCACTTAATAAAGTGCACGCTCTCCTGCATTCTCCACTCAAAGGAACTCCACCAGACATGGAAATACTCTCTTCCCCTGTAAAATCACACACCCAGTTTATATTGCTCCACAAAAAAATTCTGCAATGAACCTATCATGCCCTTGCTTTAAACCTCCATACTTGGCAATTCATTGACAACAGAACCATATTTAATGGTAGAATAGTTGAAAAGAGGCTGGGTTTTGAAGTCAGGGAGACCTGGGTTTAGGGCTCTCTCATCACTTAGCTGAGGAAGTGAATTCAGTGCTCTCGTCTCCCTCTCTCTTTTATATTTTTTCCCTATTAAACAGGATGATAATGTTTAGTAACTCATTGGATTGTTGCAAGAATTAAATAAAACACTAGTACAGTGTTTGACACATGGTAACACCCAATATACAAGTGATGGTGGACGTTGGAAGTCCCTGTGGCAGGCTGTCACAGGGCTTCTCTGGGAAGTGACTGACTGACATTCCTGGGTGGTGAATGGGCACCTATCAGGTCAACTCCCTAGGTTTGTCTTTCTCATCTGAAACCCTTACCATTTCTTGGGTGACTGGAATGTCGTTTGTTCTAATGAGATGGCTCTGGTGGGCTCCTGGCTGGGGTTGGTCACTGAAGACCAAGCCATGATTAGGAGCTTGGGATTTACAGCCTCATTCCTCATTCTCTTGAGAAGACAGAAAATGGAGTTAATGATCCATTATGCCTACATGATGAAGCCTCCATAAAATCCCAAAAAGGGTTCAGAGAGCTTCCAGGTTGGCAGACAATCCACACAGAGAGGTGGCACACTCCAACTCCGCTTGGAACAGAAGCTCCTGCACTTGGAGCTCTCCTAGACCTCCCCCTATGTACCTCTTCATCTGACTGCTTATCTGTATCCTTCCTCATATCCTTTAATAAACTGATAAACATGTTTCCCTAGTTCTGTGAGGCACTCCAGCAAATTAATTAGGGAGGACTCACTGGGACCTATGAACTATAGTAGGTTGGTCAGAGCACAGGTGGTGACCTGGGCTTGTGACTGGCATCTGGAGAGGGGCGGGGACAGGGGCAGTCTCGTGGGATTGATCCTTTAACCTGTGGGACCTGACACTGCTTCCAGGTCTATTGTGTTAGCATTGAATTAAATTGTAGAGCTCCTAGCTGGTGTCACAGAGAATTGCTCATTGATGCAGGGGAATAACCCCACACCCTTGGTGACCGGAAGTGTCAGAAGTGAAGTGTTCTGTGTGAGTTAAGGAAACACACAGGGAAGAAACACACAGTAGGGAAGAATTGGGGTTTTCCCTACAACAGG
The DNA here is from genome assembly GCA_032199065.1 of Smutsia gigantea. NCBI lineage: Eukaryota > Metazoa > Chordata > Mammalia > Pholidota > Manidae > Smutsia > Smutsia gigantea. Next base: position 62,940 of record JAVSCE010014380.1, on the reverse strand, counting down.
AGGAAAAGACTGGGTTGTCTTCCATTTCAATAAGTATGCAGAAAAGCATTCTAAAAGCGTTTTTCTCTTAGGCAAAGTATAGAATATGCCAAAGACTTTCACATTAAAAACATGAGATCATTGGAAACAGAAAGTGAACAGGAAGCATTTTGCTTTAACTATGGCATATAGGAGTCTAAGTAACTTTTCTATTATCTATGTCAGAAAATAAGTCAACATTGCATGTGGTTCCATTAGCACAGGATACTTATCCTTTGAAACATCTGGCCTCCAACTTGCCACCATTAAAAATGACTAAAATAGCATGGCTGGCCTCTTAACTATAGAAGTCGTGAGTCAAACCCATGTCCCTGGGGCGCCTGCTGTCCCTGAAGTGCATGGGGGTTGAATGCTGAGAGTAAGTGCAAAAAGAATTTAGTTCTGAAACTTTTGGACAAATAAGGAGAATCACTCTGAGCAGAGTCTAAACTGGATTGGAACCTATGTTTGGTTCATGCAGCCAAAGTACATAATCAAGTATAACAAACAAAAGCTTGATACCAAACTTGCCAGGGAAACTTGTTTTGTCATTCTGAAATCGGCTGTAGTTCAAGCAAGTCTTCCCCAAACCAAAAACAAATATCTAATCACACTACAGTAATGGTCTTGGTTTGCTGTCCTGAATGTAAAGGTAAGGAATCCGTCCGCTATTCTGAGAAAATCCTGATTATTTAAATTAAGTGTTCCAGTTGAGAAATTGATCAATTTAAATGTATCTGAGCTAAGTACCTATCTACTATCCTGTAAGATACACTTGTCAAATTACTTGAAGTCCATCTATAAGTCAGTATTTTTATGTGCTCCACACTGAGGCAGCCACATTGAAAGACATAAAACACAAGGCCCCCGTCCTCATAATTGCCTAACTAATTGGGAAATAATATCTGCAAACCCCAAATCAAAAAGCTTAATAAGAATGCAATAATTTAATATTATTCACTATCAATTCCAGTCTTCAAGTTCATCTGATTCAAATAATATAATTATGAAATTAATTTATATGCTTAGAAATACTCCCAACCCTTACTGTCACTGCTCAAAATTTCTACCTACACATGTAACCATTTTTTCTGTTCCTAGAACCACTTCTTCCTGGAAGAGGCTTCCATTTCTGATTTAAAACTGGATCTGTTATGTTGGGCTCGTCTTCTCTGACTTTCCTTTGGTCTAGCTCTTGCCTTTCCCAGTTTCCCAACCTGCTCATCCATCCTTTGAGTCCTTTATCTTCTCTCCTTCCTAAGGTCAGAAACACAAATATCAAGGACACATTTCTAATATCTTTAACAGTACCCAACAACATTACAAAGCTTATATGCAAATATATTTTTAAAACATTATAAAAATTCACATATCCTCATTTTAAATACACATGCATAAATTATCTTTCAAAATGCCAGGCTTAAGAAAATTGTGTTTTTCATATTTGTATTGGGAAGATAAACAATGGATGTACGATTTTTCTTTCATAGCTGGAAAATATTTTAAAGGAACTTTTAGGCGCTTCCTTCAAAAAAAATACCTTTTAGCAGTTGTCTACAGGATGGGGCATGACTTATAAGATCTTCACTGTTCTGGCCCCACCTGCCTCTCCAGACTTCCTTTTTCACCAGCCCTACATCCTCTTCCCACTCTCCTGACCCAACCCCATAATCTACTTGAAGAACTACATATGATTCAAAGCCAAGCTCAAGTATCACCTTTTCCCTGTAACAGCTGACTGTTATCCCAAGACTAATAAGCCCCATTTTATGTTCTCATTGATATCTGCTCAGATTTCTACCATGGCACCTATAATACTTCGTTATATATAGTTTGGCAGTTTAGAACTCTCCTTCCAGAATTGCCTTCCCTGTCTCTTAACCGTGGAGTTATTTCAAGAGGGCCACACCTGACTGATCTAGAATTAGAGCCCTGGTCTAAGACAGGATGATCAGAGAAGATATCAAGATTTTTTTTAAGTGAAACTTCAAAAGCTAATTGATTCATCTCCTTTGTGGCAATCAGGGGCCCAACAGTCAAAAGTTGCAGTAGTGTGTTCACCACCACAGAGAATGAATCTACCGTGATGAGAAACAATGAAGAAAACACAAAGGTAAAAGAGGGAAATTCTGTCCTAGGGGAAATTACTGTTGCTAGTTGGCCCCAAGGCTTGACTGCATCCCTGTCTTTTCATGTTTTGTTTGTTCAGAACTTCACTGAATTCTATAGGCCAATATATTCCCCATTTTTTAAACTAGTTAAAAGTTGGGTCTCTGTCACATACAACCCCAAAAATTCTAACTTATTATAATCACCCTTATTTTCTTCATATGCCTGTTTCCCTTCAACAGACTGCAAGCCTCTAGAATGTATAAGACGTGTTACTCATTCCCAGTGCTACGCATGACTCCTGACAGAGTTGCCACCAAATAAATAAATAAAAGAAAATGAATGCGTTGAATGAATATACCATGAATTAATGATTCTAGACTAGTACTAATTATTCTATTCAGCAGCGACTTGTATTTTTACTCTGGTCATAACAGGTGAACTGTCACTGTTCTAGGTCCTAGGGCAAGTGAGCGCACAGTCTAAAAGGGAAGATGGAATAGAAAACACACAAAGATAGAAACATGTACATCACTAGCCATGGAAATAGCTACTTATCTTGTTTATTACTAGTTAGATAACAATTTATATTAGGTAAAACAAAAATCAACATCCATTCTAAGCTTATCACAATTTTAAGCTTGGGGAGCATTATGATACCAAAGTGTATACTAAGTAAAAATTTCTCTTTCTTCCTGCTTTAACTTTACTAAGATCTGTGTCAATACATTTTCACACAGATCTTAAAGCACAATAATTATAATATCAATGAAAGCTATAAAATATGATACAAATGTCACTGAAAAGACATTTCATGAAATCATTCTTCTAAAAGAGTAACAAAATGTTTCCTATACAGGGATAAATTTTAAGAGAATGAGAGGGAGTTTGAATGAAGATAGTGTGGTTGGTTTATATTCTTTTCCCACCAAAAAAAATAATAATCAGTTGTAGGAGTGACCTGGGTCTTACAATGCTATAAGATAACTAGTAAAATACGAACCACATAAACCACCCACAGGAGCTGTTTATCCATTCAGTTCAATGTGAGTGAAAAATAAAGGTTTTAGGCCTCCAAACTTCACAAGAACATCCAGTACTCTGAGGTTTCCACTTTGCTTCTGCTTTTGTCTAAATTATCTTACATTCCAGAATTCTAGACTCAGCCACTACCAGATGGATTTTTCAAGTTTACTGAGGTCTAAAGTTAAAGCCCACAGGAAATACTGCAAACAGCTTCAGGGCTTGAGATGCGGAAAGGGCTCTCAGGGGCTTACAAACAATCTCTTTGTGTCAAATCAGTTCAATTTTGCTGGCAAGAGACACATTGCACAGCTGTAAGGAAGCATGCAGACAGTCCCTGAGCTACTGTAGCCATTAGCCAACTATTCTTCCTCAAAAAGGATTAATCGAAATCACCAATGTTTACTCCTCAAGGTCTTATTTCAGAACCATTAATGTTTAATGTCTTAGACATCGAAGAAGAGATTTCATAGCTACTTCTGTAACCTGTTTGAATGTTCAATCACAATAGCAGAAAATCCTCTTTCAAAATTAAATTCCTTATGTTGCAGCCAAAGTCCTTCCCCGTGTTCTTTTCCTTGGGGGAGATAAAGTACAAACAGTCCCCCTCTTCTGAGTAATAGCGCTTCTCATACTTGAAGACTTTTGTCTCATTTAATATCTGCAGTCTTATTTTATGATGAAATAACCATCTGCGTGAAGCCCTCAGAACCATTCCTAAATTCTTCTTCATAAACCATGAAGTCCTAAACTGGACATAATGCTCAACTAAACTGGATATAATACAAAGGAGCAGTTCGCCATCTCCCTTCACCAAGGTCGCCTGAGTCACAGCTTAGCTGCGAGGCCTAAAGGAGCGCTCTGCCCTCGACATACTCATCTTTGCACCCTGCATCCACATTTCCTATAATCTCACAAAGGAAAAAGCCAGCCGCACTCACCACTTCCTCTCCCTACCGTACTCCTCAACCCAAGATCACCTGGCTTTTGGTCACACAGTTAAAAGCATTCTTGCCAAGATCTAAGTTGACAAATCTAATGAGGGTTTTTCAATTCATATCTTCGTAGACTTCTTGGCAGTGTTTGATTACCATGTTTCCTTCTGTTTGAGTAATATCACATTTTACTATACTTCTCAAGAAGCACCTCCCAAGTTTCCTTCAAGGTGCCTCTCTGTATGACTTTTGAACACTGATCACCCCCGTGGTTCCACTCTCTTCTCCTCATGCCTGCTACCCCTGGGCCAGCTCTCCTACTCCAGCTTCACCTACACACACATGCCACTGGGTGTTAGACCAATGCCTTCAGCTTAGCTCTCTCTCATACACGCCAGTTTATTTTATACAAGCCTGCTAGAAACTGCACGAGCAAATGCTTCAAACTCAACATGTTTAAACCTCCATTTCTCATAAGCTTATAAGTCGTCCTGCATTACTATCTAGCAAATGGCACATCATTTACCCAGGTTCTAAAGTGAGAAATTTGAGAGTCATTTTTGCCTCTTCTTTTATTCTTTCATTCATTCAACAGCTCTGTACTTGGGATAGAATAGGTAACAAAGCAAAAAAGTCCCTACTCCTATAGAGTCACAGATGAGTGGCAGAACAGAGGTTAAATAAACTGCCATGTAAGTGGATTTGTGTTATAGATTGGTATATATTCAATGCACTAAAAGTTTAGTATGCCGTAAGAGCGTGAGAATCTACTCTGGGCTTTTCTGAAGTCACACTGAGCTAAGTCTAAGGATGAGCGCTGGAGGTCAGCCTGGCTCTCCCGGCTCCCACATCTCTGCAACACGAGTGTTATCTGAATCCTCAGAGTTTCTTCTGTCACTAAGCAATAGCTTAAATATTTATTCTCACCAATTACAACATCCATTCTCCTAAAATGTAAATCCAATTCCTGTTACTCCCACACTAAATATCCTTCAGTGTCTTTCCTTCACCTTAAGGTCAAAATCTGTACGCACTCAGTATCACACATAAGGACCTTCCTGATCCGACTAGGCCCTCCATCTATGGACACCTTTGTGCTTGCAGACTCCCCGGTGTGGGCTCTCTTTCTCCTCCCCTTATCCCTTCATCTGATTATTGTCCATTCATCTTTCAGTAGGCATTTAGTGTTAGTTCTAAAATTACTTTCAGTCCAGGACATCTACTTACCCAACTCCAGAAAGTAGCATTCCCAGGGGCTCCACTGGAAGGAGATTCGAGGTGAATGGCACACCTCTGAGCTGCGTGGGGGTTCAGTGCTGCCCGGTCATGGGGTAGACTCCCTGCAGCTGTGCCTCCATGGGGCCTGGACACAGGGCTATCAGAGGGCTCACATCACTGTATCGTCCCTGGTTAGTCCCCATGACCTCCCTAGATTAAACCCCCTTCAGGCTGGACCATGTGCTTATCTCTACACGGAAGCACACAGAGCACGCCTGGTATTATAGTACATGTTCAAAGACTGTTTTTGGAAATTTGAAACAAAAATAGAAGAAAAGAGTAGACAATGGAATTTGCTATTCTTACAGAAGCTCATATGAGAGATTATATCTTTAATGGCTGGGCCCTTCTCAAGAGTGCCTTACTACGTCTTCCTCTTTCCTTTTGCCCCAAAGAACCTATCTTGTTAATAATCTTCTTCCAGCACTACATGGCCCTACCTCTCCTGAGGTAATGCCTTCTAGAACATTCTTGTAAGGCAATCAAGCTAAAATATCCCTTCTTTTCACCTAAATTGAAAAGCCGTGTTTCCCTGGACTTAAGGGAAAGATGCGTAAAGCAGGAAATACTTGTTGCCATACAAGTGCACACTGGCTCTATTTTAGTTAGTAGCCCCACCTTCCTTCTCTATCCATCCTGGGAACCCAACTGTAAATCTTGTCTCTTCTGAGGACATTTAGTGGCTTACTTAACCTACTCATTTCACTCATATATGTTATACATACACACAAACACACACATATACATATGCTCATATTATGTAAATGTATGTATTAAAATCTTGGGTTTTCTTATGACTATATTAGCAATATATGCCCATTGCAAAACATCTAAATGCTTAAATCACTTAATAAATCAATATTTCTCTTTCTTTCCCTATCCAGTCTTTGACTTAAAAAAGTGAGAAATTAGTTTTTATCTTTTAAAATCTACCATCCAGAGGAAACTAAAATTTATAATATATTAAAACTGAAATAGTACAATATTAATAGAGTAGTATTTTCCTCAAGTTTTACCTATGTCGGTATCTTCATAATCATATATATATATATACATCCCATATAAGTTTCTAATTTTTTTACACAAATGGGATTATGCTATACATATTAACATTCAACATAGTTTTTCATTTACTATATATAAATGTATTTCAAGGTCAGTATTTATAGATATGACTCATCTTTGTAAGACAGGCTAATAAATTTCTGTAGTATGGATATGCCATAAATTTAAACATTCCTTATTTACAGCCTTTCATTTATAGATACTTTTTAATAGAGTTCGGAATGGGAAGAGAGAAGGATAAATAGGCCATAGGCCAGACCCTGGATGTCCTTATGCATGTAACCTGAAAGATTCCAAGAATTCTAAACTCAAATGTACTTTCCTGGTCATTATGAAAGAGAGAGGGAGAGAAATAAAGAAAGGAGACATTACTAGATACAACAAATTAAAGAGAATACTAAGAAAAAAGCCTATTATTTAGACAGATAGACAACTTCATAGAAAATCATACTTTACCAAAAGGCTGACCCAAATATTAGCAAACCAAATCCAGTAATTAATAAAAAGGATATGTTTATACCAAATTTGGTCTACCCCAGAATTGCTGGAATGACTTGTCATTAGAACTTCTGCCAATGAAGCTCATTACTTTAATAGATTTAAGGGTGATAAAAATGTGACCATCTCAATAGCTAAGGGAAGCATTCAATAAACTTCAAATTTGGTTCATAATAGAAACTAAGAATGAAAGGCTATTTCCTTAAAGAGATGATGAGTACCAAAAAAAAAAAAAAAAAAGAAAAAGAAAGAAAACATCATCAAAAGTTATATTTAATAGTGAAGCATTAGAAGTATTCCCATTCCAGTCAGGAACAAGTAAAGGAAAAGAAAGAAAGGGTTCATTCCTAGAAGTAGAATAACTGAGCCATAGGGAATGCATATTTTTAATTTTAAGAGATACTAGTAAATACCCTCCCAAAAGGTTTTGCTATTACAAGGCACATTATCAGTGTGACTGCCCATTTCCCTCATATCTCTGTCAGCATTAAATGTTATTAGTCCTTTTAATCATGGCCCTCTGATGAAAAAGACAAATTCCACTTCAGCTTGTGAAGCGCCTGTGTGTGTCCTCACCACGAGGTAGATGCAGCCTCTGTAATTACCAACGGGGAAGGAGCGGGACCGAGAGAGGTGCTGGCGACCCAACCGAGCTGATGTCTTCAGTCAGAAAGAACATGTCTCTTGATAAAAACTTGGCCAAAGGGATCACAAAGCCGTGCAGTATAACAATGTCATCTGCACTAGAGACTGAGCCAGGAGACCCTTGTCTCTGCTGCTTCCTCCAGCCACCATGCCTTTCCAGAGGCCACAGCAGGCAGCAGCGAGGGCTGCCGGTACCCCCAGGCCTGGAGCTCCCGCAGACGCCAGGGAAGGCCTCTGGGACCCCGGCCTGGGCTGCTGCCCTGCGGGGAAGGCGTGCGGCACAGCGGCTCCTGTGTCAGGTCAGGTGGTGTGCTCACCCATACAAGCATTCTCCGTGCTTCCCGAATCTGTGAAAGCGCACAGTCAGTTTCTTCTGGGTTCTTGTTTAACTTCTTCTCCCAGCAAACACCTCTTTTCTGGATGGATGAGGTTTCCCAGAAACAGGCTCTGTGCCCGTAGGTTGAGCGTGAGTGTGTAACCTCAATCTTTCGCTCCGGAGAGCCGAGAGCCCCTTGCAAGTCGAGGGACTTCTGAAGCCCTTTCGCAGCGGCCGGGCTGCTGTTACGTGGTGCGGCTCCGCTCCGGGGATGGCCTCCGCCCTTCCTCACCGAGCCTATCAGGCTTGGGGTTTCAGAGCACACGTGAAGAGGCCTTTGGAGTCGGACAGGCCTGGGTTAAACAGCGGCTCCTCCACTGGGTGACCCTGGGCAAGCTCCGCTAAGTCTCCGTTGCTTTGTCAGTCCAGGGAAGAAATAATAAAGCCCTTCATTTGGGGGATCGTGACGATTCAAGGAGACAAACGCACTTAAATCACCCCTGCCTTTAATAAATGCTGAATCATTTATCACTTTTATTTCTCCCAAAGACTTTTCCTTTCTTGATTCCCAGTCATTCCCGCTCTTCAGCAATTCACTCACCTCAAAGAGCTTCCAAACCCAGCTTTAGATGAGGAAACAGTCGCACAGCCTGTGCACAATTCAGTCACGGCCGTGCTGCGCCCCCTGGTGGCGGCTCGGGGACTGACTCTGCAGGTGCCCGCTCACTGCCTCGGGGTAACACTAGAGGAGTGAGTCTGTCCCACACGGTCAGGCACATGCTCTCCACGCCCAGCTTCACCCACGACTTGGCTGTGGCACTGGGGCGCCCTCGGTTCTGAGCGAGGCTCACAATCCATAAGGCAGGACAGGACAAATCACCAATCACGTCTCCTAGGCAGCTTGCCAGTTCCAGAAACCAGAAGACTCACCACATCACACACGGTCTTGTCATGCCCACTTGGGACCCTTGGGAACGTAGGTGACATTCCATCTAGAGGAAGCCATGAGTATCTCATGGCTCCACACACAGATAACAAGGGACTAATAAAGCCGATTCATTAATAGCTTGAGATTATATCTGCTCTTGGGCCTGACTGTTCCAGGGCAATAAAACCAAAGCAATGATGAAATTATCAAAGAGCCACGACAAATTTGTGCACACAAAATTGCAGCACTGATTTTCGATTGAGTGTCAGAAGGGAAAATGAGAGCTAACAGCTATGCAGCTCTTGCTGCGCGTTAGGTGCTCCTCTGAGGGCCCTGCACACATTTGCTCACATAATCTTCAAAATCACATTACAAGGCATTTATTCCCACCAGGTTTCAGATGAGAAAACTGAGGCACAAAGAGGTTAATAAATTGCCCAAGGATAACAGGCTACAAAACGGTAGGACTGAGTGGGTGACAAATGGCATAGAGAATGTAAAATTACAACTTTAGAAAGCCCATTAGGGAAAGAAAGAAGACAAGACACATGACATGTGTTAAGACAAAGCAGAGCCCCATCCATGTAACCGGACGACGACAGTGGATGCTGAAAGGACTCAGTGTGAGGCAGGGGCTCTGAGCCTGCTGACATGGCCCGACCAGCTGCGCCCTGGGACCAGACCTCCATCAGATCCGAGCGGGAGAACCGCGATGGACTCCTCTTGCTCTGGTCACACTTTGTAAATCCAAGTCACATCTCTTGACGTAAGACTTTAAACCATATCTTCTCCTAGGAAATAAAAGAAATGTGGCAGCTCCTCCCTAAGGGGCTTTTTCACCATTCACAAAGATGAAAACGTGGACCAGTATCTATGTGAGCCACACGTTAACAAGTTCCTACTATGATGTGCTTGCTGAGAAGCAGTTTTAGCGGGCTAAGATGCTGACCCTGGACCACGCCCTTGAGGAGGCGATGGTCACAGGCCGTGAGCCTTCGGGTCCCCAGCATCCCGTCACTTGCTCTTGGCTGGTCATGGGCGATGGGGCCAGAGGGCCACCGGCTCGGCACTGACAGTGTGCTTTCCAGTTCCTGTCCTGGACAGCATCCGCCTCACCTTTTACAGTTGATAGGAAGTGGGACATACCTTGTCCTTTTTATTTTTTTTTAAGATATTATTGATACACACTCTTATGACGGTTTCACATGAAAAAACAATGTGGTGACCACTTTCACCCATATTATCAAGTCCACACCCACACCCCGATGCAGTCACTGTCCATCAGTGTAGTAAGATGCCACAGAGTCACTGTTTGCCTTCTCTGCCCTACACTGCTTTCCCTGTGACTCCCCACACCATGTGTACTAGACATAATACCCCTCAATCCCCTTCTCCCTCCCCACCTGCCCTCCCCTTTGGTAACCACTAGTTCCTTCTTGGAGTCTCTGAGTCTCCAAGACTTGAATTGTTCCTTCAATTTCGCTGCGTTGTTATACTCCACAAATAAGGGAAATCATCTGGCACTTGTCCTTCTCCACCTGGCTTATTTCACTGAGCATAATACCCTCTAGCTCCATCCATGTTGTTGCAAATGGTAGGATTTGTTTTCTTCTTATGGCTGAATAATATTCCATTGTGTATATGTACCACATCCTCTTTATCCATTCATCTACTGATGGACACTTAGGTTGCTTTCATATCTTGACTATTGTAAATAGTGCTGTGATAAACATAGGGGTGCATATGTCTTTTTGAATCTGACAAGTTGAATTATTTTGGTAAATTCCAAGGAGTGGAATTCCCAGGTCAAATGGTATTTGTATTTTGGGTTTTTTGAGGAAGCTCTGTATTGCTTTCCACAATGGTTAAACCAGCTTACATTCCCACCAGCAGTGTAGGAAGGTTCCCCTTTCTCCACATCCTCACATTTGTTGTTCTTAGTCTTTTCAATTCTGGTCATTCTTACTGGTGTGAGGTGATATCTCATTGTGGTTTTAATTTGCATTTCCCTGATGATTAGTGATATGGAGCATCTTTTCATGTGTCTGTTAGCCATATGAATTTCTTCTCTGGAGAATTGTCTCTTCATATCCGCTGCCTATTTTTTAATCGAGTTATTTTCTTTTTGGGTATTGAGGCGTGTGAGTTCTATATATATTTTGGATGTTAACCCCTTATCAGATATGTCATTTACAAATATATTCTCCCAAACTGTAGGATGCCTTTTTGTTCTCTTGATGGTGTCCTTTGCCATACAGAAGCTTTTCAGTTTGATTTAGTCCCATGTGTTCATTTTTGCTTTTGTTTCCCCTGCTCAAGGAGATGTGTTCAGGAAGAAGTTGCTCATGCTTATATTCAGGAGATTTTCCCCTATGTTGCCTTCTAAGAGTTTTATGGTTTCATGACTTACATTCACATCTTTGATCCATTTCAAGTTTTCTTTTCTGTATGGGGTTAAACAATAATTCTTTGTATTTCTGTGGTGTCTGTTGTGATTTTTCCTTTCTCATTTCTGATTCTGCTTATGTGTGTAGACTCTCTTTTTTTCTTGATATGTCTGGCTAGGCATTTATCTATTTTGTTTATTTTCTCAAAGACCTGCTCCTGCTTTCATTGATTCTTTCTATTGTTTTATTCTTCTCGATTTTATTTATTTACGGTCTAACCTTTATTACGTCCCTCCTTCTACTGACTTCAGGCCTCATTTGTTCTTCTTTTTCTAGTTTCATTAATTGTGAGTTTAGACTGTTCATATGGGATTGTTCTTCTTTCCTGAGGTGGGCCTATATTGCAATATACTTTCCTCTTAGCATGGCCTTCACTGCATCCGTAGATTTTGCAGTGTTGAATTATTGTTGTCATTTGTCTCCATATATTGCTTGATCTCTGTTTTTATTTGGTCATTGATCCATTGATTATTTAGGAGCATGTTGTGACGCCTCCATGTGTTTGTGGGATTTTTCATTTTCTTTGCATAATTTATTTCTAGTTTCATACCTTTGTGGTCTGCGAAACTGGTTGGTACAATTTCAATCTTTTTGAATTTACTGAGGCTCTTTTTGTGGCATAGGATATAATCTATTCTTGAAAATGTTCCATGTGCACTTGAAAAGAATGTGTATTCTGCTGCTTTTGGGTGTAGAGTTCTGTAGATGTCTGTTAGTTCCACCTGTTCTAATGTGTTGTTCAGTGATTCTGTCTCCTTACTTATTTTCTGACTGGTTGATCTGTCCTTTGGAGTGAGTGCAGTGTTGAAGTCCTCTGGAATGAATGCATTGCATTCTATTTTAATTCTGTTAGTATTTGTTTCACATATGTAGGTACTCCTGTGTTCGGTGCATAGATATTTATAATGGTTATATCTTCTTGTTGGATTAACTCCTTTATCATTATGTAATCAATGTCCTTCTTTGTCTCTTGTGACTTTCTTTGTTTTGAAGTCTATTTTGTCTGATACAAGTACTGCAACTCCTGTTTTTTCTCCCTATTAGTTGCATGAAATATCTTTTTCCATCCCTTCACTTTTAGTCTGTGTATGTCTTTGGGTTTAAAGTGCGTCTCTTGTAGGCAGCATATAGATGGGTCTTGTTTTTGTATCCATTCAGTGACTCTATGTCTTTTGATTGGTGCATTCAGACCATTTACATTTAGGGTAATTATGGATAGGTATGTACTTATTGCCATTGCAGGATTTAGATTCGTGGTTGCCAGAGGTTCAAGGTTAACTTCATTACTATCTAAGAGTCTAACTTAACTCACTTAGTATGCTATTACAAACACAGTCTAAAGGTTCTTTTTTTCTCCTCCTTTTTCTTCCTCCTCCATTCTTTATATATTAGGTATTATATTCTCTACTCTTTGTTTATCCCTTGATAGACTTTGGGGATAGTTGATTTAATTTTGCATTTTCTTAGTAATTAACTGTTCTACTTTCTTTACTGTGGTTTTATTACCTCTGGTGACAGCTATTAAACCGTAGGAACACTTCCATCTATAGTAGTCCCTCCAAAATAATCTGTAGAGATGGTTTGTAGGAGGTAAATTCTCTCAGCTTTTGCTTATCTAGAAATTGTTTAATCCCTCCTTCAAATTTAAATGATAACCTTGCTGGATAAATTATTCTTGGTTTGAAGCCCTTCTGCTTCATTGCATTAAATACATTATTCCACTCCCTTCTGGCCTGTAAGGTTTCTGCTGAGAAGTCTGATAATAGCCTAATGGGTTTTCCTTTGTATGTGATCTTATTTCTCTCTCTGGCTGCTTTTAATAGTCTGTCTTTATCCTTGATCTTTGCCATTTCAATTATTGTATGTCTTGATGTTGTCTTCCTTGGGTCCCTTGTGTTGAGAGATCTGTGCATTTCCATGGCCTGAGAGACTATCTCCTTCCCTAGATTGGGGAAGTTTTCAGCAATTACCTCCTCAATGACACTTTCTATCCCTTTTTCTCTCTCTTCTCTTTCTGGTACCCCTATAATGCGAATATTGTTCCATTTGTATTGGTCACACAGTTCTCTCAATATTCTTTCATTCTTAGAGATCCTTTTTTCTCTCTGTGCCTCAGTTTCATTGTATTCCTCTTCTCTAATTTCTATTTCATTTATCGTTTCCTCCAGTATCTAATTTTCTTTTAAAACTTTCCATTGTATGTTTCATTTCTGATACTGTGTTCCGTAATGATTGGATCTCCGAACATCATTCATCCCTGAGTTCTTGAATATTTTTCTGTACCTCCATGAGCATGTTAATGATTTTTATTTCAAAACCCCTTTCAGGCAGATTCATGAGGTCGATTACATTTGAATTTTTCTCAGGGGTTGTATTCATAATTTTACCTTGAACCAGGTTCCTTCGACATTTTGTATTTGTGTATGGCGCCCTCTAGTGCCCAGAAGCTCTACTCTCTGGAGCTGCTCAGTCCCTGAAGCAATGTCAGAGGTCACAGGGGAGTGGTATTGGTGCCTGGGGGGAAGAAAGAGCTGTTTCCTGCTTCCCAGCTGCAGTGCCTGTCTCCACTGCCAGAACCAGTGAGCCAAACACACAGGTATAAGCCTCTGTGCTTTGCATTTGTAGTTGCTGTAGACGGGGCTTTCCTCTGGCTGGGCTAACGCCAGGGTAGGGTTTGCCGGTTTGCGAGCCAGGTGGGGCTGGGCGGGAGAAAGGCTCAGTACGCTGCATATCACAGAGGGGGTCCTTGGAGCTGTGTAGCCAGCCAGGGAGCTGGAGCACCTGAAGACTGAGAAAGTTCCCAACCTGCTGGGCAGAGTGCACCCAGACAATTTTGTCTACCTGTGCTTTCTCCTGAGCAGTAAGCTCTGTGCCATCCTTGCCCCTTTAGCAGCCCTCTTGTTGTTACAAAGTCTCTCAGACTGCCCTTCTTTCTTTTGTCCCAGAGCACCCGGATATGGATCCCTGCTTTCCACAAGTGGCTGGAATCTCAGTCTCTCCAGGTATTCTGCCTGTCTTAGTTTTCAACCCCCTAATCACAAGAGTACCATGAAAACACCATGAAATGTAGATTTGTGCTCCCAGATCAGATCTCTGAAGTTAGTTACTCTGCAATCCGTGGCCTCCATTCCCTCCCTGCTCTGTTTCTCTCCCTCCCGCTGGTGAGCTGGGGTGGGGAAAGGGCTTGGGTTCCACCCGGCCACGGCTTTGGTACATTACCTGTCCCATGAGGTTTATTCTTTTCTCCAGGTGTATGCAATTTGGCGCAGCCCTCTTTCCTGCTGCTCTTTTAGGATTAATTGTATTAATTATATTTTCGTATTATATGCGGTTTTTGGAGGAAGCCTCTGTCTCACCTCTCACGTCGTCATCTTTAATCCCTCTATTCCTTTTCCTTTTTGAAGTACTATCCCTAATCACCCTGTTCCAAGCGGTGGGGACCAACGAGCAATCTGAAATACTCTAACGGAGCCCTGCCACCCCCGTTAGCCAGCCCACTCACGCTGCCTCGTCAGCTCTCCCCAAGAGGACATTTCATAGCATAGACACTTTTGACCTACTTAAAAACCTCTACTTTCCTGCAGTAAAAATATATACATAAATATGTACCAGATGCACAGATCAAATTTAAGGGGAATAGATTATGGATATGGAACTGTCAACAGGGCCCTCACAATCACATCTTTCACCCTGCCATGTCGCGTCCACCTGCAGTTCATTGTGGGTTGGTTGAAGACCAGCAGGTTCTCACTTTCAAAGATGGCTTTGTGCCTGCAGGTTGCTGTTGTTTTTTTCAGCTTTGTTTTCAACAACATACCTGACCATAGAACTAAAAACCATCTTTTAAGCTAAATACTTTTCCTTTTTAAATTTGTCTATACAGAGAATTGTTTAGTATTGCCATTAGAAAGATTTTGGTGGGCCTCTTTCTTTGACCATTAGCACCATAATAAAAACAATGTCAGGATAACTGCAGGAGCCCAGTACCTTATTCTTAAAATGACTCTCCCAAATGAAAATGCTTCCTATGAAACATGTACCAAACTTTTCTGAATAGAGTGTCAAATTTTTTTAAACACAGATAAAACAGAACAAAGAAGTAGAGGTATTGAATAAAGCAATAAGAATCTGCGTCCATTCCCTGGATCACCTTGGACAAAAGAATAAATTCTCCTTGTACTAATCAAGCATCCTGCCTTTTTACCATCCAGGAGGGTTGAGAAGCAATTTTAACAACCTACTCAGCTATTCACAAAAACAACAGAGATGAGAAAGATTCAGAACAGCTCTTCCAGATTCAGTGCTTCTCAAAGGCGAACCTGATCATGCATTTACTCATATAAAGAGCTCCACAAAACAGAATCTAGGTTATCTGAAGTTCTTAGAACCAGACAATCTCCTGGCTGCAACTGACTAAAAATTGAATTATTCTCCAAGGAAGTCAAGTATGTGGTAAGAATATTGGAATCTCCTACCTCTTCAGTTGCACAGTTAATATTTATTAAACTGTATGCCAAGATATGTGCTAGGCTCTTTTAGCCACATTCCTGCTAGAGACTTAGAAACAGAACCGTGCATGATTTAACCAATAATGAAAGAAGAGAAACGAAATGGCCACTTGGACCTAATCAAATTGAAAGATTCTTTCATTAGCAATGATCAGGCACTAGGGTCCCTCTATTCTGCCTAATCTAATATCCGTCCTCTTTCCTCTCTCCCTAAGTACTGCAGCCTTAGTCCAGGCTTTCAATACTTCTTATCTAGATCATTGTAATAGCCTCATATTTGCTCTTCCTACCATCAGACTTGACCCATCCAATCTCTTCTTCCCATAATGATCTTCATATAATCGCATAAATCTAATAGTGTTTCTCCCAGAATTAAAATATTCCAGCAGCTCCCATAACCTTGTGGATAAACTTCAAACACGTTACCATGGCATCTAAGGGACTTTATGAACTACATGGAGCCTACTTCTCCAGCCTCACACCCTGGTTCTCACAAGCAAGCTAATTTTTTGAATCAGGACCTCAGTGCTGGAATGGGTAGTAAGTACATGGAGCCAGAGGCCAAGCAGTAAAATGCAGGCAAGGATAAAAAGCATTAAGTGTCAGAGACCCCCAAAAGCACTTCAAAACAAAGGATTTATGAGGTATGGCTGCCTATTCATGGAACCTACAAGATATTAGGGAGTGAAGATATGAGGTTGAAAATAGAGAGCAGACTAAATTATGTAGGATGAATACATTCTGAAAAACTGATGTACAGCGTTGTCTCTATAGTGAGCAATACTGTATTGTACACTGAAAATTTTGCTAAGAGGAGAGATCTCACATTAAATGCTATCATAGTAAAATTAATTTTTCAAAAAATAAAGAGTGAAAGGGCAATAAATCTGAGACAGTGGGCTTTTGCCCACCCAAGACCACACTGGTTCCTGAAACTAAAGAACCCTCCATTCTCCCTTTCTTTCGCCTCACTCAATTACCTTCAAGACTCATCACATGTATCAGTGCCTCTGAAAAAAAATCCCCCAAATTCTTAACTTAGTTAAATCACCTTAATACTGTGCTTTTTTAAATTTCAATACCCTTTTCCCACAACTGTCAGTATGACTTCCCACCACTCTTGGAAAGTAATACAGCATTTGTACATGTCAACAAGTGACCACCTCTGAGCTATATGTGATATAAGGGAATTGGAATCAATAATACTTGAGGAATATATATTTTTTTAATTCTACAAATATATTATGATTTCTTTACACACAAGCTGACCGTGAGACAACTGGAACACAGCTGTTATTAAAGCAATCGTACAAAATCAGGGCTGCTCCAGTCAGTTCAATCAGGTACTATTTATCCCAGCAATCACCTCTGTTCTCTGCATAAGACCACAGGATCATAGCCTTTTCCAAACATTCCTACAGTGTCTGAAAGTTTATGATGCTAGAGAATAAAACACAATTCTTTTCTTTAGAGTTTCTAAGTCCTGAAGTTACCAAGACAGCCTAACAAATCAGTCCTCAGCTCAGTTCCCCAAATTCTCCTAAAAATAAAAGTAAAGAATCACCTATTTATCCCAATTTGAAACCTTCTAAAATTAACCCCATGATTTCACAAAGGTTGTGGTTTTATTTTGTCATCATGATACTGTACTTTTAAATGCATAATGTTTTTGTATTGATTTAAAGATGAGAGTGCAACCGAAAAAGACTCAGAAACTTGTTCAACATTGTCCAACAATTTTAAGGCAAGAAAAACACCTTAGAAAACTAGTAAGGAAATAGGAAGAAAAAAAAACGTCTTTTTTTAAATACCGGTTTGGGAAAAAAAGAATCCTTCTTATAATTGAATTTGACTGCTTTTATTCTTGCCCTTTTCTGAACTTCACATCCTACCCCCTTTTACACTGACCTTGGACTCGACTCAATGAACTAGCATTCCACAATTAGCCTGGGAACCTGAGTTGTTTTCCAACTAGCAAATCAACAAGTATAGAGGACATGCTGATTGTAAGAAATGAAAGTTTGGTATTCAAACAAACAGTCTTGGAAAAATCAAGGAATGGACAGCAAGAAAAGACAAGATACCACTATATATAACCTGAAACAGAATTTTCTAGGGGTGGGAGAAGGGGGTAGAGTAGTGTACATATCAGTGATTTTATAAGATTTATAAATGCATAAATACAAATGAGAATCTTAATAATGTTTCTGCTTATTGTTTCCAGTGTTTTTTAAAGCACTTGAAATTCAAGGTCAAAATTTAACTCAAGTATGGATACTCTGGAGATGGAACATGTTTTAAAAATAAAAACAACATATTTTCTTGATTTGACAGTGTGGCATAAAGAAAAAAGCTCAGAGCTCACTTAAGAGTTATTAGGATAATAATTTAAATTTTAAAGGAAAATACCTTTGTCTTTTAAAAATGCTCTACTTTCTTCATTTATTTTTTAAATTGAGATAAAATTTGCATAGAGTGACATTTGTGGAGTATATCAACAAAGCAAAACTGAAGGAACAAAACAGCAGCAGACTCACAGACCCCAAGAAGATACTAGCAATTACCAAAAGGAAAAGGTTGGAGAGGGTGGGTGTGTGGGGACGGGGAAGGGGATTAAGGGGCATTATAATTAGCACTCACAATATAGGTAGGTCACGGGGAAGGCAGTACAGCACGGAGAAGTCAAGTAGTAACTCTATAGCATCTTACTACGCTGATAGACAGTGACTGCAATGGGGGCTGGGGGGTGAGGACTTGATAATATGGGTGAATGTTGAAACCACAATGTTGCTCATGTGAAACCTTCACAAGATTGATATCAATGATACCACAATAAAAAAAATTCATAGAGTGAAATGCACATATTTTGAATGTGCAATTCAATGAGTCTATAGAAATACTACACCTACGTAAGACTACTCAAATCAAGATATCAAGTACCTTCCTCCTCCCAGAAAGTGTTCTATACCCTCTCCCAGTCAATCAACATTCCACATAGGCAAATACTGTTCTGATTTTGATCACCATAGATTAGATTTGCCTGATCGGGAACTTCATATCAATGTCATCTAAATATATAAATGACTCTATGTTGTTGTATGTGTTGGTAGTTTATTATTTTATACTGCTGAATAATATTCCATTGTATGACTATGCCAACATTTGTATATTATAAATAAAGCTGCTATAAACATTCTTGCCAGCATATTTTGTAGACGTATTTTCATTGCTCTTGCATATACACCTGGTAAGGAATTGCTGTGCTTTAGGCAGGTGTATGTTTGACTTTATAAGAAATTACCAAATTGTTTTATGAAGTGATTGTACAATTTTACATGTCTTCTGGTAGTATGTAAGAGTTCCAGTTGCTCTACATCCTTGCAAACAATTTAATGTTTTAAATTTTGTCTATTCTACAGGGAGTAAAGTGCCATATCATTTTGGAATCTCGTTGTGATTTTATTTGCATTTTCCTATTGATTGTTGATATAAAGCACCATTTTGGACATTCATGTTCTTCTACAAAATTTCTGTTCAAGTCTTTTGGTCATTAATAGTTGATTTTTCTGTTTATTATTACTATTTGTTATATTTTTATGATTATTTTATAAATAATGGTAATAAATCCTTTGTAAGGTATATGTATCAAGAGTCAGTCATTTGACTTTTAATTTTCTTAGGATGTTTTTTAATGAACGGAAGTGTTTAGTTTTGTTAAAGATGTGCTTATGTTTTCTTTTATCATTAGTGTGTCGTGAGACTCTAAAAATGTGCATGTACAATTCCTGAAAATACTCTCCAGTGTTTTCTTCTCTATATGGCTTATAATTTTAACTTTTATATGTAAGTCCATTGAATAAATGTTGAATAAATCCATATTGACTTATTATTTATGTTTGGTATAAAGTAAAGATTAAGGCTTCTTATTTTCATAAGTTTTTAATGCTATTGTAACTTTTTTTAAGTCATTCTCCAATTGTTTGCTACAACTATAAAGAAATGTTATAATTTTTTTTTAATATCTGGCAAATTTTACAAATTAACTTGTTAGTTCTAGTGGTGATTTGGCAGATACTTTGAATTTCCTCTGTAAATAACTTCTGGCCCACAAATAAAGACAGTTTTATTTCTTCCCTCCCTATCAGTTTGCCCTTTTTTTCACATTTTTGCAAACTAGGTCTTGGAAGACAATGTTAAATGGAAGTTTCAACAATGATTTCTTTGTTCTTTAGTCAATCTTGGAAGTGTTTAAAGCGTAAGTAATGATGTTTTAAGTAAGACACTATCTAAAGGCCTTTCAGAGATGTTCATTATCAAAATGAGTAAGCTCCCTTCTATTGCTAGTTCTTAAGAGATTTTATTATAAATGGAGATTGAATTTTGATAAATGCTTTTGCTGAATTTATTGATATAATCATATTTTTCCTCCTTTATTTTATTAATTTCATGAGTTGCATTGATTTTTTTTTAATGTTAAACCAATCTTCCGTTACTCTGATAAATCCCAACGGAGCAAGATGCCTTCACCTTTATCTATTTCTGGAATCAACTTATTAATATTTTATTAAGAATATTTTCCCTTATGTTGTAGACTCTGTAGTTTTACTGGAATGTCTTTTTCTCATTTCTTCACCAGGCTAATACCAGCCTCACAAAATGAGTTGAAGAATCATTCTTCCTCTTTTCTGAAAATTTTTGTTAAACTGGTACTATTTTTTTCTTATGTGTTTGATAGAATTTATCAGTGAAGCCATCTTGGCCTTAGTTTTCTTGGTAAGAAAGTTTTAAATGAGTATTTTGATTCCTACAGCTTTCCCATTTCTCCTTCTGAAATCAGTTTTGATATTTGTAATTCTTGAGGAATTTATCCCTTTCTTCTTATTTTAAATTATTTCAATTATCCCCTTATTCTTTTTCCGATGTCTATAGACTCTTCAGTTATATACTCTCTTTTAATTCTGTTAGTGGTAACTCACGTGTTCTTTCTTTCTTGATCAGGCTTATTGGGAGTTTGTGTTAGTTCCCACTGTGGGTCACAATGCTGGGGCTTAAAGCACGTATTTATTCTCTAAATTCTGAGAAGCCGTAAGTCTGAAATGAGTCTTCCAGGGTTAAAATCAAGGTGTCAGTAGAGCTGGTTCTTTCTGGAGGCTCCAGAGGAGAACCCATTTCCTTGCCTCTCAGTGTCCGGTGGCTGCTGTCCATCTTCTCATGGACACCTCACCACCATTTTGGCTTTTTTTTCCCCCCCTCTTCTGCTGAAATATCCTTCCACCTCCTTACAAGGACACTTGTGATGGTGTTCAGGACCCACCCAGATAACCCAAGGTAATCTCCTGACCCTCAAAATCCTTAATTTAGGCACATCTGCCAAATTCCTTTGCTATTCTGTTCTATATTTTATTGGCCTCTAATCTTATCTTTCTTGTTCCCTTTCTTCTAACTGCTTTGGCTTTAACTTGATTTTTTTTTTTAATTTACAGTGGAAACATGGATCACTGATTTTAAACACTTTTTCTTTTCTCATATAAGCATAAGAGCTATCTATTTCATCTACAAAATATTTTATCTCTATACACAAATATTTCGATGTATATTCATTAGTTGAACACATTCTCTAATTTGCCTTTGCCTTTTCCAACCCATGAGTTATTTAGAAATGTGTGTTTTAATTTTCAAGTATTCAGGAATTTTTCTGATTATATTATTATTATTGATTCTGGTTTAACTCTATTATGGTCAGAGAACTGTTAAGGACTGCAAAGAGTCTGAGAATTTACCCCACTTAGAAGCTGACAAGTTAGCCTGCAACAAATTTATGGATGCTGGCAGAACATGCAAGACTCCTAAGTCAGGGATAAAGAACTTCATTACTCACAACAATAGTAACCACAGTATCCGCATTTATGCCAGTTCTCTGAGCCCTAGTTTCCACAGAATGATGTAAAAAGGGCCAGGTGATGCTTGCCCATATAATGGGTTATAATACAGGAGAGAAACTCCAAACAGGGAATTCAAATCCTTCAAACTCAGCAGGAACCTTAGCTGACCTTTACCCCATAAGTGCTTAAGACTCCATTCATTTATTTTTCAGTATTTTTCCTCTGTGTTCTTCAAAATGGATAACTTCTATTTATCTGTATCCAAGGTCATTCACCCATCCCTTCCTTCTGTCGTCTTCAATCCGCTGTTAAGCCCAACCACTGAAAATTTCTTTTCATTTATCATACCTCTCCATTTTAGAATTTACATTTGGGTCTTTGTTATAGGTTCCATTTCTCCACTGAGATTCCCCATTTGTTCCACTAGGTCTTTGAACGCATATGGCTGTTTCAAAGTCCTTTCTACTAATTCCAACTATTTTGTCAACTCAATCCATTTGTATTAGCTGCTTTTTCCCATGACTAAAGGTCATATATTCCTATTCACAGGTATAAAAAATGTTTATTGCATATGATACATTGGGAATGATACATGTAAGAGACACTGGATTCTATTATATTCCCCTGAAGAGTATTGGTTTTTGTTCTAGCCTGCAGTTAAATTACTGGGTGACTAACCTGAGTTTGAGGAGGCTTCTTTTACAGAACTTCCATAAATGGGAAGAATTTGTTAGGACATGTCTTTTTAAGTTTAGTTCTTTGTACTAAGGCAAATTCTTGAAAGGTCTTGGTCTTTGCTTCTAGCGTTTGGCAATTGATGGGTTTCAATCAAAACGCCAAAGTGTTTATCAAGCCCTTTGAAGTAAGCAGACCTCAGACTCCAAACCCCAGCTCCCCTCTGGTGGGCACCCGGCAAAGTATCCATTCAGTGCATTCAGCCTTTCAGCTGTTGCTTGAAGTCTCCCCCGTGCTTATTAAGATCAAGGATCAGACAAGAATTCGATGAGAGACTTTATATATAGAATTTAGTGTTCTCTCCTTCATAAGATTTCCCACCTATATTTCTAGTCACTTCTACAGCTCCAAATTTTATCTTCTTCCACTTCAAACCAGTAAGAATGCAGCTTCTGCTTGAGTACTAGTTGCCCAGACAATACTCCATAGTGCTCAAAAACAACAACAAAAATCACATAAAAATGTAGAGCTCACCCAATTGCCCCTCTTTCAAGGGGTAAACTTCCTTCAGTTTCTGCTTGCTTGTGCAGTTTATGATTGTTATCTGCAGGAGACTAAGTCGGATTGATACAAGCTTTTCTACTATCATGGGAACTGGAACTCAACTCCACTCTTCTTTAAAACATGACAGAAAGTAATTATCAAGCATCTGCATCATAAATAAAATAGAAATACAAAAGAAGATCCAAGGAAGAGAAAATGTTCCCACCAACCATCTATAAAATGGGTGAAGCAACCCAATATAACCTACATTGCAAGAGATGGGATTAACATTGTAACTAAGACTACAATATTAATTTTATTAGAAATCTATCTGGGAACAGGAGAAAGGGGAAAATAAAATCATTGACCCTGGGGTTAGCTAAATATCATTTCGAAATCAGCATCATTGTTTAGTGTTGACTCTGTGAATGTTTGTTTTAGGCATAACAAATCCAAAATTCTCTATTTGGTGTGTGTGCATAATTGTGTGTGTTCTCATTCGCCATTCTGGTGGTGGAAAGGAATCTAACCATCTTCATCTTGGCTGACAATTACAGGTGAAAATAAACTTTTTACATATCATTGCCAACTATATGAGGGTAGAAAACTAAAATGCATTTGAAAACTAACAAGGCAACTATGAAGCCAATAGTAAAATCAGAAAGAAAAAAAAAACACCTTGGTAAATGGAGACATTTCCAAAGTGAGGCATATTTAATACTGAAGAGTAGCCTCTTATCTGAAGTTTTTGTTTCCAGGAAGAACATACATGAACCCATAGTAAAATGTGCAGATATTCTAAACTCTTCGGACCCCTCTCTGTCATAAGTGCAACCTCCCAAAAAGGGTCAGTAATATCCACACACCCAAGATACTGCCTATCTCAATTACAATTTTCTAGAGCAATGCATTGCAAAATATTACATGTATAAGAATCACCAAAGATCTTCCTAAAATGAAGATTCTTGTTCTGTGAGTCTGAAGTACAGGTTCAGATTTCACATTTCTAACAATCTCCCAGATGGTACTCTGCTCCATGATCCACACTTAGAGGGGCAAAAGTTCAGTCCAGACAGACAATTTCTTATGAACAGAGGTCAGGCTGATACGCCCTCCCTCCTAAGGGTTTCACTTCTCTAAGCAGCGGAGATCATGGCAGGGGCGGTACCCAGAGCACAAAATTTAAGGAAGCACTCCATCTCCGGTGTTAACCGGCACTCGCCCAACCCTGAGAGTGAAGCCTCCTTAAATTTTATACCACAGGCACCTCTCTGGTCTGACTTTAGTCCTGACCCTGGATGACAGTTAAGACGAGAATCATAATAAATTAGGGTACTGAGATTTCAAGAAGAAAAAAGAAATGTCAAACAGGAGAAGGGAAACTGGAAATGTGACATAACTTACATCCACTCAGAATTACAATGGTTGTAACTCCTCCTGAACCCCTGCAGTGCCTGGGAAGGGGGCATTCTGCTCACCAGAACAGTGGGAATATCATAGCAGTGGAGTACTGCAGAAAGTATTCCGTACTCCTTATTTCTTTTCTTTTTTTTTTAGCGGAACAGAATTTGTACTTAAGCCATTAAATATTTCACATAGACTGAAGAAATTTTTCACTGTGCTTTTATAATATGGATATACATACCTATTTAGCATTTCCAATCAGAGACATTTTGAGAGACAATCCTTTAGGTATGGATATGTGGTCTCTCCAACTTGTTTTGCAATTGGTGATAAAATTATTTCTTCCCAAAGCAGATTGGGGAGCTTGCTCTAGTCAAGAGTGGAATAGTGAGCCATTTCTTTTTTCTACATCCTCTTATAATCAAGCTTTTTAACAATCACTGTATTCTTTCTCTGTAACTTTCTTTATAAAAAGTGTTGACTTAATTGATTATATTAGGTCAGACTCCTTTATGCAAGTGTCATAAATCTATGTGGCTTAAATAATAAGTAAATTTTATTACAAGGAAAATGCTATGCCACAAAACCCATGAATAAAATTGAGGCTGTGGCTCAGAAAGTCCTCGTAACTCTCTGGCCATCTTCTTCAGTTTGTCTCTGTAATTTACTTTCTTCTCTCTAATTATACTATTATAACACAAAACACTTACTCTAGCTCTCTGATGCACAGAGCTGAACATATGGCCTGAAAAAACTCTTGAGCTGTAGTATTTTAGAGCTTCAGTCATTAGAGGGATCCATTTCCTTAGTTTCCCAAATCAGAAAAGATTACCAACAATATATATCTTTATCTGGCACAGATTTTATCATACAGGTAGCTTCCAAAACAATCATGATGATAACGATAATGGTTAGAGTAAAAGCCTCTAGTCCCATGATTATTCATGAATCTCATGGGCCAAATATAATTACAGGCATGCCAATCACTATAATATGGCTAAGTCCCACCTCCTTATTACCCTAGCCATTGATGGGGAAGAAAAGGCCCTTCACATGATCAAGCTGGTCCCTGCTGGCTTAAGAACTGAGCATGACTGGTCCTAGACATGGTAGATATCAAGATCTCCACCTTGGTAAGTACTGTGTACTGAATTGCATCCCTCAGATGTGACTTTTCAGAATAGGGCCTTTGGGAGATATTTAAGGTTAAGTAAGGTCATAATGTGTGGTCCTGATTTGACAGGATTAGCAGCCTCATAAGCGGAGGAGGGAAGTGACAGCTCTCTCTTGCTCTCCATGCACACGCACCAAGGTAAGGCCGCACAAGGACACAGTGAGAAGGCGGCGGTCTGCGAGCCAGGAAGAGGGCTCTCACCGAGAACCAGATCACCAGCACCTTTGATCTTAGACCTCTGGCCTCCAGACTGTGAGGAAATTAATCTCTGTTGCTCATGCCACCCAGTCTGTGGCATTTTGTTATGCAGCGCACGCTCAGACAGTGGGCGTAGACAAAAACCAACAAACCTTTCTTGCAATTCTGTCCAACCTTACTGTCTGACCCTATTCCAGGCTCTAGCCAATACCACTTCCTAGCCTGAGTCTGTTGGTTTCATCAGTGACTCTGTATCTGATTTTGCCTCCCCCACCCACAAGTTCACAGACATAGGAACCACTCTGAGAAATCCATTATCTTTTCACAAAGTGTCATTAGTCAGGACCAGATTGCTTCTTTAACCAAGTCCTCGCATTTGGGGATCATTAAATTCCTGAGACCTCTACCTTGTCTCCAGTTTACCATTCTAAGTCTCAGGCCTGCAGCCAATCTGTCCACTTCTGCTGAACTCCAAGCTCCTGCCTCTGCAAGGGCAATGCAGTCTGTGCACAGAGACGTAGCTGCTCACAAAGAACGCATGGAGCGCCAGGTCTTCCACGGATCAGGAGAGGAAGGAGGTCAGTGTCCAGATAAGCCAGCCAGTACAGATCTGGAAAAATGTAAGATGTTTGGTCTGCTACTACCTTACTGTAGTTTATTTTATCCCCTCATTCTGCCTCCCTAAGACCCTTAAACTCCTCACTTTTCACCTATCTGGAGCTAATCCCATGTGAGAAACACTTAGAAAAACAAGTGTGACAGCTCTGTTTGAGGCCCAGAAAGAAGGCTCTTTCTGAAAGGGGCCCTTTGGTTGTTTTCCCAGGTAAGACGTTTAAGATTTGATCCCCGTTGCCTGAATTCCTTTCTCACCACACCCAAGGTCATTTTAATGAAAATTCCAAAGTCCAAGCCAAGAGGATTGAATTGCTCTTAATCCTTCAGCAGTGCCGTCATTTGATCCCTAGACCCTCTGGGGTGATTATTGTGTGTCTGCACAGCACAGCTAAGCAGACAGAAGAAGGAAGTGGCCGTCACTGCAGGAGGCTGGTTTCCAACCCTTATTTCTGTGTTGATGTGCTGTTCTGACCTCCCAAGACCCAGTGGCCTATTCCCTCCCTCCCACCAACCTTTTTCCCTACACCTCAAGACGATGCTGTCTTAGCTGTTCATCTTTCAGAGTTCACAGATTCACTGGCATTTTGTTAATAGCACTCATTTTGTTGAGAAAATTGAATCCGAATATAATTTATTTCCTGGTTTTCTCATGCTCAGAGGAAGCTAAATTCGGTGTGGAACATGAAGTTATCTTTCACGACACTCTCGTATCTGTGATATAGCTTTTTGTTAGAAAGCTGAAAATTTGTGTGATAAAAGAAAATGGAAAATGAAAGACACAGCTTGTGTGCTTTTTCACTTTTTTAGTTTGTTTTCATTTTGTTTCTAACTTCCTGAGTGATGGGGGAATGAAAGGGCTGACGACCAAATGTCTGAGATGTTCTGGGACCTCTCTGTCCCCTGAGCCAGATATGCATACATTCTCCAGGGCTGTGGGACTAATCCTCGGTCTCGGCCATTCCTAACTAATGACCAGACTGCACGGCAGCCCCCAGCTTCCTGTCTTGCTGAACTCTGGAAGCCGCTGACTGCTGGCCTGGCCAACCTGCCACCAGCCCCCAGCAAACCTGCCAAAGTCATCCACTCTGGTATTTTCTGGCCTCTGAGATTAAAGGGGTAGATCCTTCCCTACAACTGGCTGAAGGGAAGGGACTTAGGGATAACTGCTTCAGGGTGTAAAACACTCCTTTCTCTCCAGGTCCTAGAGGCGAACATGTCTAGAGGGCATCCTTCTCACAGAAGAAACTTCCCTTATATTAAAATGATCAGAAGAAACTTCTCTTATATTAAAAAAGCTTAAAAATGATTGGAAAACTTAAGAGAATTTTGGAAACAAAATCTAAGTGAAGATAAATTTGAAGAATGATCATTATAATTGTCTTTAATTTCTCCTTTTTTTCCACCAAATACAGAAGTGCTTGGGAAACATAAAAATGGATCTGATTAGTTTTCTCACAGGAATGATACCATACCAATTTATATTCCCTAACCTCTTCCTCCTCCCCTATCCCTCAGAAGTTTCTCCCACCAACACTGTGTAGCAAGAAGCACTGAGGCAGTGAGCAGCTGTGCAGACCTACAGGCTGGGAGCTTGCAAGTTCCCTCATGACTTGTTCTATCAAGGGCCCCTGGATTTTGACTCTTAAAAGGCACACTTAAATACAATGGGAGTTCACCTCAACCTACTGTGAATGATGTATTTGAACTTCTTCATTCATTAAGAAATACACCTAACTTCAATAAAGGAAAGAGAGATTTTTTAGATTTTTATCCCAATTCTTACGGAAAAACAAAAACAACAGTTAGAGGGTCTGTCAAGAACACAGCAGATCACGCTCCCAGAAGACACTCCATAAAGCTCCCCGCCTGTCCCCTCGCCCCATCCGCACCTGTGCATGCACACGGAGCAGCGAAGTCACTTCAATCAAACAGCTGCCACAGTTTTCGGACTTTTTCAGGGAAGCAAAAACAATCCTCTCCATATAATTGTTGGTACCATAGCCTCCTAAATAAACCAATAAAATGTTTTAACATGGCTTGAGTGCTTTCAAAAACCTACATTTACTTATTTGGTCCTCAAAAACACCCTTTGAGATGTAATTTTGCTTTCCCAGTTTTACACGGAGGAAATTGAAGTTGAAGGACGTAAGGAAAATAAGGAAATGGAGTAGGGCCCAGACCGCAGAGCTTCTGAACCTGAATCCACAGTCAGGCTCTAGTCCTACACCTGTGACCACTCACAGGCCATCTGGCCTTGAGGACACCGGGTAACGTATTTACATGTAGATTCCTTTCTTGCAAAAAAGGTTGAGAAGAAGAAGTAGAGGAGGGTTGACCCAGCTGATGTTTACAAGTCCAGAAATCCAAGAGCCTTTTCAGGATACCTCATGGACATGGCCTCTTCTCAAGGTCTCCTGAGAGTCATCAAAGACTTTCCACTTCTTTGTTTAAGCAAGAAGTCAACGCAAGTCATCAAGACCATTGAGAGTTCTATCAAATGGGCAGATTCACACTGAATGGAAAAAGTGCCATTCTTAAAACCCCTACAGATCTATGTGGTATATGTCCTGTAGTGGCATCAATTTTCTTGTCCTCACTGAAATTCAGGCTCTGTGCTAACCTCCAGCAGCTGTTACTTCCAATTTTACAAAGACGACTCAACGGAAACCACTGTCCCCCCTTTTGCTCTCCCCCAAGACGCTGCTCAACTCGAATATTTTTCCAATAGATTTCACTGAAGCTAAAGTTCAACAAAGGAGGCTGAATGACACTTTAAATTAACATTCATCACGACACATCCTCTTCTTAGAAGTCCTCTGCCACCCCAGCCCAGACAACGTTCTCATTGGCCGGCATGTCTCAGGCGACCCTTTTCCGCAGCCTTTCTGCTCAGATATTCTAGCACCACCACTGTCAGGGGAAGGCGGAATGGAGGGCTGGCTATTCATTCAAAAAATTACAATATGGAAATTTTCTAGATAAAAAGCTATCACCTCCGTCAGTAAGTGCTTCCCACCTTTTGGGACCCATGTAGCTGTAAAGAGGTGTGTTCTTATGTAGCTTTTTTTTTTTTTCTCTGTGCCACACTGATGTCAATTAATGTGGTGCAACAGAAAAGGCACTTGGCTTGCAGCCCAGCCCTGCTTTTGCTCCTGGATCTCAGTTTCCCTGTCTAAAGAGGAAGGGACTCAGAAAAGAATGGATTCTTACCTTCTTTTTTTTACAAATAGGAGTTCTTTTTAATTCACCAAGCTCGAGATTCTTGGAAACAGAAGAAAGCAAGGCCGGCCATGGGCTGCAGGTGCCAGCTCAGCTACTGAGAGCCAGGGTCGGGGGCAGCAGAATGAGCCCACCCGCTCAGCAAAAGGGAGGTAGGCGTGGTCCACACACTGGACTGAAGTCAAATAACCTCGTCCTAATCCTGGCTCAGCGTGACTCTCAGGAGCAATCGATTACTCTTGATGTTAGTCAAATCACCTAACCTCTTTAGAGCTCATCTGATTCATCTGTGTAACAATTTGTTATTTCTGCCCCATCTATTTCACCAGGTTTATATGTGACTGAAATGAGGGAATGTGTGTGGAATCATATCAAATGTTATACAAAACACATCGTTTACTCTCAGCTGGCGGCCGCTCACCGCAATATCAAGGAGCCCTCCAGGGTGAACGGTCTAGCATATGTAGACTTTGTTAAATGGATCACAAATCCTACTTACCAGGATTCTCTTTATCAATTTTATATCAGTTATCTGAAACACAAACATCTGAGAAAATGCAAGTGGTCCTATATAATGCTTGTGGGTGAACTTTGATTGCAATTGTCATCCATGTTGAAATATTGGCACAGGTATAGACTGTATCAGCGTCATATATGAAATATATATGTTTTTATGACACTCATATGAGGGGGTAGAGGAAGAAACAGTATTCCTCCTCTATATTTTATTTTCAAAAGCATAGAATTTGGAGCATTTATTATTATATATTATTATTTTATTTTTGCTATTTTTGTTAATTATGCTTATCATTATTATTGTGACATACAGCCTATTTTCCTTTCTGGCCATTAGCCTAAATACACTAAAGCCTCATGCTTTAAGATCAAGGGAAGATTTATGAGATATTAAAAAATCATTATAATTTATCATATTAATTTGCCTACCTGTCACATCACTCAGAAGTTGTACAAATTGAATTCATAAACAGCTTTGCAAGATCAAGGAAGAAATTAAATTCTGAACATAAGGATTTCAGGGAAGAGAACAATTGGATTAAAGTTCAAACCTGCAGTCAAATTAGGAAAATATTCTCCACACACTAATTTATTTTCTTCAAGTTCAAGGGAATATAAGTATTTTTAATCACATACACCATGCTGTATTTTAGCACTATTTGTTTTTTTACCAGAATTATAAAATTTCTACACGCTTTTTCTATCAATGATAAAGAGAATAAATCTATTCCCTGGGAGATAAACACCGTGTAACTTCAAGGACTGAAGGAAAGGTCCTTGAACACTTAGAGCTTATGTGATTCAAAACCATCTTTGAGAAAAATGGTTTCAACCACTCCCTTCTCTCCCTTGCTCCCTGTCAGTTACTTGGATTTGAGAGCTTGCCTTACGGAGGGGGTGGAAGCAGGCACTGTCCTAACCAGAGACTGGAAGCAGGGCCCCCTGTACTAACCTAAAACACGGAGGGGTGAAACGTGGCCCTTCCTTGGACCTGTGCTGAAAGAAGCGGCCTCTCACGCTGAGGGGCGCCACTCACACCAAGGCCGACTCACTTGATGACACATAAATGCAGAATGAGCGAGGAGTGTTGCAACCCACTTACCTCAGCTGGCTGCTTCCCCGGCAACGCAGAGAGAGCGCTGTTCATGAGGCCGGTTCTGCATTCCAGAAAAACCAAAAAAGTAGAGCCCTGATAAGACAACCAGGTAATTAATTAATGAGGCAATTTCCCCTTCCTGCTCACATGCTGTATTTATTTTTTAATATAAATTCTCATCATCATAAGCAATAATACACTCTCTTCCTGTGACCTTTAAGAACTTGGCCAAATGGAGCTGTACAGACACGCTATTCATGTTTTTCTGTGGGGTTTTTTTTTCAGGTTTTAGCTTACAAAAAAAAGTCTTACAAATATACCCAGCTATTTTGTTTTTTCAGTTTTTCTTTGCTTTGCTTTTCTTCTTTTTACAGAATTGATTTCATCTTCTAGTTTTATGATCAGATTATTTTTTCATGTTACATAAAGTGGACATTTTCCATGGTATCAATTACTGATTTTTTAAAACAATTGTAGCAATAGAATCATTTTTTCAATAAAATTGTATGTGGACCTCAGTTTATCAAAAACAGACAAAAGCTTAGCCGTATCAAAATAACATGATGGTGATGGCCTATAACCCCACCCCTGTGGCCCCACCCTCTCCTGCCCTTGATTCATAAACTGCCTAGGACAACAGAACATAGGTAAAAAAATTAAAAAAAAAAAACTTCTGGTGTATCATTTCTAATGAACATATGGCATTATATATTGCTTACTGTTCAATTAAAAAACATTCTTGTACATTTTTTAACTTACGGTAAATTACTTGATGGCTGAAGGGAAATCATTAAGCTCAAAATTCCATATTGGGCAAAATCATTAATGACTAACTGGCAAGGGTCAGACACGATGTAAAAACACTTGCTCTGCCAATCTGTTTCATTCCGGATCCTGAGCTAAAGTATTTTTACAATTTGAGATTCTGGACCTTTTCGGAGAATTTATGTATGCCAAATTGTTATGTAATCATTGAAAAAACAAGGCTTTGAAAGCATTAAGGCAATAAATAGAGCGATCTGAGATTTTTTTTTTTTGTCTTATCAGGGCAATACATCTTTGAATTTTCTATGCAGTCACACAGAGCATAATTTCTCACTGAAACTGTTACTTAGCATATTCTCTCCAATGGCAGGCTGGCCTTCATCCTGATCATGGTTACTTTTGAGAATAATAAAGGACAATAGTTTTCCTACAGGACATCTTAGTTTAAGGGTCTGAATAACTAATTTAGTATGACCAACTTCCACCAGCACTCCAAATTTAAAGGTAGTGCCATGTTCCAAGAGACTTTTCTGATAGACTATCTGTACATTTCAGTTGGCTAAAAATTTAGATTCTGTCACGGTAGATGTCAGGGATTGACACAGTTCATGGAAAAAACATGGAACCCTTGTGCTCTAACAGACGGTTAACTCGTGGTAGGGGGAATTTGCTGGGCTTCTTCACAATACAACCAAACAGCTGCCTACCTTTTATGGGCAGAACCTCTATTACTTGTTTCCCAGGAAAAAACAGTTGCATGTGCATATGTATGTACAGACAAATGCTTTAAGAAATAAATATCTTATTCCTTCATATCCCTTCTGTTCCTTTTATGAAAAAGAAATATGTCAGAATTCAGTTGATATTTACTTCAATTTCTAATCAAACAAAATACATGTATCCAGCATATTCATGTCCACATTACACTGTAAAAATGAAAAAATGCTATCATCCATGCATTTGATTTTGAGCCTAACAGCAGAAGTATTCAGGGAACCATCTGTCAAACCAGCAAATCCATGACACATCAGGGATGTGTTCTGAGAAAGTATAAAAGGAGTTAATAAAACAAGGGAGAAAATTACACATTGGGAATGAGAAAGGGAAAAAAGAAATTAAAGTGGATAAAAATTTGGAAAGCAAGAAAGAAACCAACATGTTCTTTAGAAGTAAAGACTTGAGCAGAAGTTTAAAGCATGGATACAGATGCTGATTTTGGAAAAGTTGCTTAAACTTTGTCCCAATTTCTTTTTCTTTAATATGCATCTCACCTATATCTCCAGGTTGTTCCCAGGGGTAAATAAGGAAACAGAGGTACAACATTTAGCAAGGTAGGCAGAGTGAAGAGATGCTCAGTGCATGTTAGCTATTAGCATGAGTAAGTGTAATTAACTTTAATGGTATTGTAATTATTTATATTATTTATAGAACTTACCTTACTATTTTAACATAATTTCATCCTTTATCTTCTAAAAGTCAATTATTCTACATGTCAAATCTTGCAATTCTTCCTCTTTAAAATATTTTTAATACTAGTCACAAAATTTATAATACAAAGACATTAGAAAAAAAAATTTAGTAACAGTCAAACCAGTTCATCAGGTCTAATAGTGATCTTCAATCCAATTCTTTAAATCATTTTTTTAATAAAGTCACGTCAACTTCTCATTTTTAATCCCTGCCCAAATGATTTGGAAGTCCCAGGATTCTAGGAAAAACATCCAAGTTTTTCTTCATAGCCTGTACTCTTTCCCAACTCCTCCTCTTTTTCCTACTGTCTTATGTCCCAAAAATCAATCACAAAATCTAAAATCTCATTTTGCTCTCAAGTACTCTAAAATTAAGTACTTGTCTTGGAAGGGAATAATCTAATCATCTTTCAGAATAGCTACCATCTTTAAATTTAATTTACATCTATATTCTAACCTGATTTTCTTTCTTCTTCTTTTTTTAGCAAGAATGAACTCTGAGGACAGAAACTTATTTCCCTTTGTTATGTCCACCAGGGTAACCATTTCAAACCTGTCCATGGAGCAGATAATCAATCAATACAAATTAATCAATAATGTGCTTACTAAAGAGAAAAGGACAAGAAGCAGAAGTTAATTTCAAAGATCACCCGATTTCAGATTCCTAATGAGAATTCACTGAATCTTTTGGGTTTCACCTTTTCCAAGTACATGATTGAAATGCCAAGTACAAGCTGAACAGTCTGCTAACAATCTGAAAAGAAAATATATTACCGTGATTGTACAGGGAAACTGGAAACGATTTTCTCCCGGGTTGGAGGTTTAAACAAACAGGAAGCCCTGTTTAGGATTTGTCTTCATCATCTTTCATCACAAGTCAGCCTGACTTCCTGGCGAAAAAATGTGGAAATGCTTTCATATACTCAACCAAATTGGACAGAAATGCCAACCTGACAATCTCCAACTTTAAGTTCAAAGTTACTATTTCTGAACACCCCATCTCCATCAGACCACAACTCCCTCAGTGAAATTTCGCCTCTTAGTCTCTGTGAGCAGTGGGCAGAAAAATGAGTCTTTGTTGCTATCTAACCTCATAGTTAAAGGATCTCATTTTATTTCTACCACTGAACATGGAGAGGGTATGAATAACAAACTGTCTAGGAGAGAATAAATAATTAACAATCATGAGCCCCTAACAGTGTTTTCTTCTCAGCATTATAAGGTAGTTTTCTGTAACTACTTGAAAAAGCAGTATTTATGAAATTAAACTTTGATTTTTTTATCAAAACCTTATACTCATTTCAGGATGGAAAGTGCATGACACCTCACAGTTTGACTCTAATGAATATATCTAAAATACACTTTTTGAAATTAGCAATTCCTTAAACTTCAAATTTCATGAAAGTATTTAGTTTAAACTATCATTACTAAAATAACAAATGCTTCAGTTTTCAATAAAAAGTAAAACTTGAGGACTTTTAATTCAAATAAATAATTTTCTACAAAAAAAACAAAATGAACCGATAATTCTCCGACATGAAGAAGGAAATGCCAAAATCTTTGTCTGATGTTCCAGATGATACAAACTACAAAATGACTAGTATTTTATCTAATTAAAGAGGAAAAATACAAAGTTGGGACTCTTGTGACTCAAACTGTAATAAATTATCAATTCACACAGAATAGTAGATATACCTATTATTTCACTTGAGTTTGCAAGACCTATTCTCAAATATTTCTCATATTTCCAAATATGACTTATTTCAAGGTTCCATTCTTATAGTATTCTTAAAAACCTTAGATTAATAAAAGCAAGGAAGAGAGAGAAACCAAGAACAGATTGATCAAATATGATTTGTACCATACTAATAACAATAAACATCTGTGACTTAAATATATCCTGACTCAAATTCTAGAAGTAGTTGATTAATGCTGAAGCCCAGAAGAAGACAGTGCAGGCAGCTAACTACCACATCACAAACATTCCGCATGTTTCTGAACCCACAGTCCTCTCCCCACTTATCAGCCTATGACAACCACCCTTGTTCTGCCTTTCAAAATTGCATATTTAATATTTGGTTTAAAAAAAAAAGAAGCAGAGTAGAAAGAGGAAAATAAACTTGAACAAAGACATACTGTTTGTTTTCTGTCCAAGAAAATAAAATGTGCATTTGTTGAGAACCATATGAGTGAGTTTCCTTAGAATGATGCAAACCCTCTGAAAAAAGAAATCACAAGAGTCATCACCATGGGTGGCAGGGTACTGAGCTTCCCACAGGAAGCAGCTCAGGTAATTGCTTGTTTGTTTTTGTTCTGAGAGGCATTCTGTTATGTGTGGGTTTCTTCTATGAGAAAATTTCCTGCATGGCCCATTTTGTTTCAGCATTTTATAAGCATTTATCTCATGTATTTAGAAAGTCCGTCATTTTAATAAGTGTTCTGTAGAAGAGATGACCAAATGGGAAATACATGTTGTTGGCAAACAAGCTATATTACAACATAAGAAAAGGTCTACAAATAATGTAAAGCTATGAACTTCACATTAGAAAATAGAGTCACCTCTGGAGTAAGACCACAAATCAGAAAAGGATTAGATTATCTGGCTGGTTAAGTTGTCTGGAAGGAATTCCAATGTTGAGGCCACTATTAGACAAGCCCATTGAAAGGAAGTAAAGATTACCACATCACTACCTCCATCCCCACGGATCCCAGTGACGTGAGTTTAAGAGTTCTACAACTATTTCTGGCTCACATACACTGCACCGCACACCATGCTCCATGGTGGTGTTACAAAGATGAGTATTATCTGGTGTCTACTGTCATAGAATTTAGTCCAGCCGGAAAAAAAAGACCCATAAACAGATCGTTCCAAATTAAGAAAGGACATAACGACAGTTATTCCCTGCAGGCAGTGGCGTCCAAGGAAAAGGAGGGCGCTTGGTCCAGTAAGACGGGAAAGGGTGCCAAGGAAGGTTTCCCTGATGACACAAACTTGGGCTGAACTTTGAAAGATGGAGATGTGCAGGCAGCAAGGTAAAGATTGGAAGAGGGATCTTCCAAGTTAGGAAAGAATATGAGCAAAGACACGTAGGTTCAAAGCAGGGCGGGAAGTGCCAGCAACCGCAAGCCATTTAGTATTACTGGAGTACACATTTAAAACATACCAGGGCACAAACTTAACAATTTAAGGCCAGAGAGACTACCAGGGCCCAGGGCTCCGAAAACACATGTACCATGTTGAGGGGCTTGGACAGTGTTCTGTGGGTACTGGGAAGCACCTGGAAAATAAAACCCCTCCAGTCCCTTCACTATCCCTCCCCTTGTCACCAGCACTAAGGACAGTCCTACCTCAGAAAGCAGTGGGGCGTTCTGGTCGGGTGGAGAGGAGAGGTACCAGATTTTTCTTTCCCCTCTGGTTGCCATCTCTGAATTAATGTTACCTCTGCTCTCTTTACAACTTCACTGAATGGAGCATAGGGTATTCAGGACACAGAATAGAAGGCTAATGAGAGTCACAAACAAGCAATATTAAAAGAAATGTTCATTCTAATACAAGTGAAGGGGAAAATATATCGATAGCTAGGAACCAGAGAAAAAAAGACTAAGCAGGAGTAAAGGAGCAGGAACGTATAGGGGAATACAGAAAAACCTGCAAAGAATGAGATGGTGTATGTCCAGGATCACACAGGAGGACATGTGCATCTGTGAGCAAGCACACCTAGGTTGGTTTCCCATGTAAAATATTGTTTTGATGCTTACAGAAGTGATTTCCACACATACTGTAGGAGGTGTAGTTACAAGGAGACCTATTCTAAAACTCGCATGGCGACTAGTCCCACTGTTTTAAAAGCTATACTCTATATCCATGTATAGAAAATAAATTAACCAGAAGAGGAAAACCATATGTATTTGGAAAAGGTGAGTGAGGGAGTTGATCTGAGAAAAAGGAAAACATAAGAAGGCAGGCTTAACAAAAGAGAAGAAACACAAACCCCAGCTGTAATCATCAGCGATATTCAGTGAAGGCTTACCATGTGCTGCTCTGGGTAGCATGGTAAGGGCCTTCATTACATCTCATCTATCCTCAAACCTCTTATTAGTTTGCTAATTTTGCAAGTGAGAAAACTGAGGCCTAGAGAGGTTGAGTAGCAGAGTTGCTACACTGAACCCACGCAGGTAATAAATGGCAGAATTGGAACTGGAATCCAGGGAGCCAGAATATAGGCCCCCTGAGTGGGAAGAGATTACTTTACTAAAGAGAACAATTCCAGGTTGAAACCATGCATACAAGGAAACAATCCAACCCCCCAAAAAGAACCCAAGGAAAGCTTCCTCACAAATGTCATGAAAAAAGAAAAAAAAAAACTAGTTGTAACACTCTTCAGAATGTCTGTGATAAAAAATATGGACATTCGTGCTATTTTCCACCATGCCCCAAGTGTAGTTCCATCAGTTATGAGGCATAGCCTGTTACAAATAACAAAGCATCTTGGTTTGTAAATGAAAATTTCATAGGTAAAAACAATTTTGGACATCTAGAAAGAAGCCATAAACAATGTGCCTTACTTCACATATATACACATATCCTCCTATCCAAAAAAATTAATGACATGTACATAAGACTCAACTACAAAAGAAAGGAATTTGCCTACAGTTATGACAGAGCAAGTGGAAAAATCACTTTGGAAAAGACCTTTTGTCAGCAAACATCTTATTAGCAGTATCTTTTAATTAGCTAAATGAAGAAAGCAACCAATTACTCTGACCATAAGTTTATTTATTCAACATATTTTATTCAGAGCTAATAAGCTCTACAGCTTCATGGTGAATTTTTATTCATTTTGGGGCACTTATTCTGGCATTAGACATGATTTCTCTATAAAAATATACTGTCCTGAATATCATTATATTACACAAAGTACAGTTTGATTAAATCATGGCTAATGTTGGCTTGAAAAAGACCAACCATTATTTTTCCACCACTAATGTCTATAGTAATCCTTTTAGTGAAATAATGATAACTAATGTTATCATTAAATGACTAACGCACATTTATAATCCAAACATCTTAAAATTTATTCAGCAAATCTTTGTCAAATTTCTAATAGACACAATGAACTATAGAGGATGTTTTAGTGATAAATAAGGCAGTGAACTGGAAATCAAGAATGTTACAATGCAGTCAGCACCTCTTTTTATCTACTAATTCCCGAATCAAAGCATAAATATTTAAATAAACTAGCAGGGAAATCTTTCACAATACCTCTAAGAAAAGTTTATCTCCTAAGGGACAACATTTGTGGTTTTTTTCAGTGTATCTTAACCATTCTAAGAAACAGCTTACATAATAAGATTTCTATTTCGAAGGCAGTGGTGAATATGCTGCCTGGTATTTTTACTTTTCACTTCCAAATGAAGCTAAGTTCTAAGTGTTCCTATGATGGAAGAAAACCCACAACAGAAATTACTTGCTTTTTTTAATTTAATATGTTACAATTTCAGGTCATACTTTCCACAATGAAAACATGTCCACTTGTTGACATGCTCCATTCTGGCTGAAATGACACAATCCTTTCAACCTCCTGAATTTAAAATTGAAATGTCTTATTCTTCTTTCAGAAAAGAAAGAACCACCCTACAATTAAAACTTCCCACAGTTGCTTTTAAAGTGCTTGAACTGAAAAAAAAAAAGAGAAAAAAAGGTCCTCCTCTATTTTTATCAGAAATTACTCTCCCCACACAAACACTGTGGCTAGCTCTATGAGTGGCCGGCAAGTTGAGTTATTTGTAAAGGTAACACTCCCTTCCCTCCCTTCCCCAGGTCTTTCCAGGAGTAGAAATGGACAGGTGCCTTTGAGGATTTTCTATCTTGCTCCGCTGCCCCCTCCAAATACTGGTTCCTTTCTCTTTCCAAGCTGGGGCTTCCCCCTAACTGAACTGCACAGCAGGTAAGAATGTCCTCTTAACCCCACATTAGTTGCTAAAGGAAATTGAGTCTTCAGATGATATAATGTCTAAACAATATCACCTACTCAAATTTTAACTCAAAGCACTCTGAATTGTTTTGAGGTCATTATATGTCCATCTATACAGCCTTTATTAGCCATGGTCATTATTAAATTATAGATTCACCTAATACTGAGCATCTATATTATGTAAGTTACTTTACTAGGCCACACAAGAGAAAACTTGTAAAACGATGCCATGACTGTCCTCTGGGAACTCACAGGATAGAGGAGGTTAGTGCAGTCTCCATGGATCTAGCAGAAAACTACTGAAATACTGGACCAGGTGGAAAACAAAAGGCTAAGGGGACGGGAGGATCCGGAGGAGAACAGGAATCGCTGACATTGGCAAGGAAAGATTTCATTGATATTTTAGGATTTGGCTAAATGAAAGACCAAAACGCACAAAAAAAATACAGAGACAAAGTAAAGAAAGACCACAATTCCAAACAGCTAGAATACATATTGGCATTATTTTTTGGAATAAGGATCTGCCTAACAACATCTAAGTGTTTATAACTCTGAGGGGAATCCCTGAGAAACAGAATAGATTCATACAAGTCAAGTTTTACATTGAAAGGCACCAAGTATATGTCCTCAGGGACCTGAATGGGACTAGAACTTTTAACTTATTTCTATTCTAACTTCAATAATGTATACTAATTGGTGCCACTTTCCCTTCAGACAAAGCCCCTTTGGTAGTCTGAATGCCTCAGGTTTAATGAAGCCACAATGAGGCTTTCACCGTATTCTTACAGAGCTTTGTCACATTCAACCTTCATTCAACAAACATTTGCAGAGCACCCACTACATACAAGGCTCTGGGCTAAGAGAAATAAAGATGAATAAAATCCAGGCTTTCCCTTTAAGGAGACCACAGTAGGAGAGCCTACTTGTAAACAATTACCTGACACAAAACGGGAAAGGCATTTAAAAAGTAAGGAAAAGAACAGTGGGCAAAGGAGGAGGCATTTAAATGGAGGAGGGGAACGAAGAAATATTCCAGTGAAACCTCATGGGAAGGTAACCTCTGAAGAGCATCTACAAGTACGTTTGCCCTTTTCCTGGAAAAGTAACTAAATTTATAGGAATGAAGACACAAGACAGGGCTTAAAGGGTCAAATTAAAAGAGTTAAACATGTTCTGTAAAGCTAAAGCTAAAAGCAGGAAGATAAATTAGGAGTTCACTCCAGTAGTTCAAGTAAGAGATCAAGAGAATTTAAACTTGGTGGAAATTGGAAATGAGAGAAAGGGATGGAGAAATGCTTCAAATGTATAACTGATTTCTTGATTACCAACTGCATATGTGAGGCTGAGAGATTCAGAAGGATCTGGGATGATCTCCAGGTTTCTGACTTGGAGAGGGGTGGGTTCTGATTCGCAGTAATGCCTGTCGAGCTTCAGAGAGGTGGAACTGTTTGAGGTAAAAGAAAGTAAGCTGATTGAAGCTTAGCTGTGAAGTACGCATGGGTCATTCAGATAGTCATACAGAAGATACCCGGAAAAATTTGTGGCAACACCCTGCTCCCCACACAAAAGTGGTACATGGGGCGAGTGGAGGAAAGAATCCAGATTTGATTACGTCTTAGACTGGACTAAAAATAAACATTTAACAAAAAGGTAGGTACAAAATCCCAAAACACTTGAAGAATAAACAACACACTTCTAAACAACACATGAGTCAAAGAACAAATCTCAAGAAAAATTAAAAAGCATGTTGAACTAAATGAAAATGAAAATACGACCTATCACAATTTGTGGGATTCACTGAAAAGGGTGCTTAGAGGGAAATGCAAGAAAACATGGAAGATCTAAAATTAATGAACTAAGCTTCCACCTTAGCAAACTAGAAAAACAAAAGCAAATTAAATCCAAAGGAAACAGAAGAAATGAAACAATAAAATTTAGAGATGAAATTGAAAATAGGAAATCAGTAGAGAAAATCAGTGAAACCGAAAGCTGTTTCTCTGAAAAGATCAGTAAAACCAATAAGCTTCTAGGCAGGATAACTAAGAAAAAGAGAGAAAACAAAAATTACAACATCAGAAATGAAAGAGGAGACATCACTACAGATCCCATGGATATTAAAGGGATCATGAAGAAATACTATGAACAACTCTATACCCACAAATTTGATAACCTAAATAAAACAGAGCAATTTGGCAAAACTCACCTAAGAAGAAATAGATAATCTAAACAGGTCTACATCTATTTTAAATATGTAATCAATAAGTAATAACCTTCCAAAAAAGAAAGTACCAGGCCCAGAATGGGTTCACTGGAGAATTCTAGAGTTAAGGAAGAAATTATACCAATTCTCTAAATCTCTTCCAGAAAATACAAGTTAAGGGAATATTTTATATCTCTTTCTATGAGGGCAGTATACCCTAATACCAAAACAGACAAGGACATTACAAGAAAACTACAGACCAATATCTCTTGTAAACATAGATGCAAAAATCTTCAACAAATATTATCAAATTGAAT
Organism: Smutsia gigantea; assembly: GCA_032199065.1. Classification (NCBI taxonomy): domain Eukaryota; kingdom Metazoa; phylum Chordata; class Mammalia; order Pholidota; family Manidae; genus Smutsia; species Smutsia gigantea. Next base: position 21,122 of record JAVSCE010014380.1, on the reverse strand, counting down.
TCCAACAATGTATAAAAAGAATTATATATTATGACCAGTGGGATTTATCCCAGGTAAGCAAGACTGGTTCAGTATTCAAAAATCAATTAATGTAATCCACACCAACAGACTAAAAAAGAAAAATCACATAATCATATCAATAAATGCAGATAAAGCACTTGCCAAAATCTAACACCCAATCATGATAAAAATTCTCCATAAACTAGGAATAGAGGGGAACATCTTCAGCTTGATATAAAAACAGCTACAAAAAAAACCCTGCATTTAATGGTGAGAAACTAGAAGCCTTCCCACTATGATCAGGAACAAGGCAAGAATATCCCCTCTTGCCACTCTTTTTCATCATCATACTGGAAATCCTAGCTAACACAATAAAACAAGAAGAGGAAATAAAAAGTGTACTGATTAGGAAGGAAGAAGTGAACTGTCTTTGTTCCCAGATGACATGATTGCTTATGTAGAAAGTCTGAAAGAACTGACAAAAAAACACCTGAAACTGATAAGCAGTTATAGCAAGGTTTCAGGATATAAGGTTAATATACTAAAGTCAATTATTTTCTTATATACTATCAATGAAAAGTGGAATTTGAAATTGAGAACATAATGCCATTTAATCCCCCCAAAATAAAATACATAAGTATAAACCTAACAAAAATATGTACAAGATCTAAGCACATAAATATTAGAAAGAATTGTATTGTCCTATATATGGCTTTCCGCTAAGTCGAGGACCTTTTTTAAGAATCATGTACTATAACATCTTCTTCAGAGTTTTAGTCCACATAATAAACCAATTCATTCATACATATTAATTAAACATATTCAGTACTCAAGATTTACAAACAGTTGTGCTGGTAAATGAGGATAAAAAGACAAATAAGAGGCAGTTCTGACCTTATTTAATTATGTTATTGAAGAGGAAAAGGAAAATGAACAGATGTCAAAGAGAAAACTTTAGAGTGACATTTAGGCTTATATTGCTTTTTATCTCTCAGGGGTGAGGTATAAGAAAAACGACCTATACTGGTTTCCGATGATTTAGAGGTTTCCTCTGAGAGGCACTGTTAGCCAGATCAAACATGAGATGCCCAAGCCCTGGGACGAGCACCCCTCTAATGCAGTTTCTTCCCTAAGTACTACCTGAAAGGAGCAAATATGTTGACCTAGAATCTGTTCTATAGGGGGTGTAGGACATCAACCCAAGGATCTCTAACACAGGAAAAGTGCTTATCTTCCCATTAGACGCACACTTCAAAGGATTAGGCACACACTTCAAAGAGTGTTTATGCTCCTGTCTCTTGGATGCCTCGGTCTAGTAGCCAGTACTAACACCCCATTAGCACCTCATTAGTCTAGGTTCAAGAATGCTGAAGAGTCCTGGACCTGGGAAGCATCCCCAGACTGAACTGAAAAGATTCCTTCATTTTTCCTACCAGTTTTGTAAATGCTCCAATGATCAGTCACCCCCCAAAAATAATATATATCTGAGTTCTAGAGTTGGTGTCAGCTAAATAAATATAGAGATAGGACAAATTTTAACATGCATCATATATCCAAATCCAAGAGCACTTTGACAACACGTGTCTCTAAAATCCTTAACTAATAATGAAACTTTGCCCGGACCCTCAGACTTTTTCATTTACTTCTTGGTCTTTTCTGAAGTGTAAATTCTGTAAATTAGAATTCTTGCTTGTACACCATTTAAGCCAACAATTCATAGTATAACACCTGCAATATTGCAGGCACTAAAATTCTCATACAGCTCAAAACACTCTTTCCACAAGAAAAGAAAAATCATCTCCTTAAAGATTCCATTATTAGCTCCCGGAATCTGCTTCCATGGCATCCTCAGAACTAGATCCTCTCTGTAAAATTTCCCAGAAGCATTTCACATGGTGCCATCTAGCTGAACAGTCAAAAACACCAGCCTAAAAATCACCATGAACTACACAGTTGCCAGATAACTAAGATGTTCAGAAACTTTGTCAGTGTTATTTGAATGTTAAAGGAAGATCAATAATCCTAATTTATTAAGGGATAAAAAAAACAGTAGACCTCCTAATGCCATTCTGTTCTGCAGTATAATAGTTACTCTCTCTAGCTAAAAAGAGAACTGGAAATATACGATGAAAATGAAATTACTATTATCACTTTAAAGTAATGGATATTTCTGATCAAACTGGTCAGTGCACTTCAAACCTCATGACCTGGCTGAAAGGTCAAGTTTTCTATGGAATACTCAGCAGTGATTCCACTTGGAAATTATAATTAATAAAAAATGAAAGAAAAAAATCTTATTAGATATGCGGTCTTGTGAAAACACATTGGTCAAAATAGGTGTCATGTCTTCAATTCTACACCAGTTGTATAATCTAAGAAGTAGACAGCCAGTTTACTACTATGCAAATTATCTTTTGTTGCTAAGGATGAGATGAACGATTTCATGAAAATAATACAAGTACAATAAAGAAAGTAAATACATATATAATGGGGGTTACAATGAAAACCAATAGTTTTTCTCACAGTCCTAATGTCACTTACCACCATTAACAGTTTCATCAAATGTTCCATTCATAAATCTATGTATATTTTTTCTCAAATGAAAACATACTATATACATGGCTCTGAACTTCCTTTTTTATTTAATAATATATTTGAAGATCTTTCTATATTGATATAAAGATAGATATACATTTTCCTTTTCAATGGCTACATGGTATTCTACTGTTGGCTAAATCTACTTTGGGTTCTGTCCAGTTTAGAAAGCTAAGTGGGAAATTCCTTTTTTCAGGAATGCGTTTCGATGTGGTGGTAGTTTTGTAAAAATAAAATAGAAGTCATTCTCTTCTCCATTCCAGAGCAGTGTATATGGAGCTTTGACATCTTTTCTCAAGGTTTGAAGGATTCACAATCACCATAAGCCTTGACCTTTTCTGAAGGGATAGCATTTTTTTTTTCTTTTCCATTTTCTTCTCTTTAATTGTGCTGTTTGAGTTTCCCTCTCATCTAATATCAATTTTGGTCATATGTACTTTCCTAGAAAATCATCCATTTACCCAGGTTTCCAAATATATTTGCAGAAACAAAATTTCTTATACTTTCCTCTGGATCTGGTTATTTTTCCTTTGGTTTCTAATTTTGTGTATTGTTAGCATCTTCTTTTTCTTTTTAGTTAGATTAGCTAGTGATTTATCTGTGCTACTGGGAGGTTCATTTATGTACTAGTTCTACTGTTTTTCTGTATTTTATTAACTTTCGCTATTTTTTTTCCTTTTTATTTTGCTGTTAATATACAGTTACATGAGCAACATTATGGTTACTAAACTCCCCCTATTATCAAGTCCCCACCACATACCCCATTGCAGTCACTGTCCATCAGCGTAGAAGGATGTTATAGAATCACTACTTGTCTTCTCTGTGTTATACTGCCTTCCCCGTACCCCCCTACCCCACACCCACACCCACTACACTATATGTGCTAATTGTAATAGCCCTTTTTCCCCATTATCCCTCCCTTCCCACCCCTCTTCCCCAGTCCCTTTCCCTTTGGTAACTGTTAGTCCATTCTTGGGTTCTGTGAGTCTGCTGTGGTTTTGTTCCTTCAGTTTTTTCTTTGTTCTTATACTCCACAGATGAGTGAAATCATTTGATACTTGTCTTTCTCCGCCTGGCTTATTTCACTGAGCATAATACCCTCTAGCTCCATCCATGTTGTTGCAAATGGTAGAATTTGTTTTTTTCTTATGGCTGAATAATATTCCATTGTGTATATATACCACATCTTCTTCATCCATTCATCTACTGATGGACACTTAGGTTGCTTCCATTTCTTGGCTATTGTAAATAGTGCTGCGATAGACATAGGGGTGCATATATCTTTTTCAAACTGGGCTCCTGCATTCTTAGGGTAAATTCCTAGGAGTGGAATTCCTGGGTCAAATGGTATTTCTGTTTTGAGTTTTTTGAGGGACCTCCATACTGCTTTCCACAGTGGTTGAACTAATTTGCATTCCCACCAGCAGTGTAGGAGGGTTCCCCTTTCTCCACATCCTTGCCAACATTTGTTGTTGTTTGTCTTTTGGATGTTGGCCATCCTGACTGGTGTGAGGTGATATCTCATTGTGGTTTTAATTTGCATTTCTCTGATGACTAGTGATGTGAAGCATCTTTTCATGTGCCTGTTGGCCATCTGAATTTCTAACTTTTGCTATTATTTTTATTAAACCTTTACTTTAAAGATAGTTTTGCTGATCTCTTTCCTAACTTATTCTGTTACAAGATTATTTCATTTATGCTCAAAGCCATGAATTTTCTCTTGAGCCTGGTTTCAGCTTTATAACAAAGTTCTCACATGTAGTATTTTATTACTGGTATTTTCGATGTACTCTGTGACTTCAGTTCTGATTTTCGCTTTGGCCTAAAAATTGTTTGAGAGTTGTTTTGTTATTGTTGCTTTTAATTCTAGATGGTTGGGACTTTGTTATCCCATTTTTGTAATACATTTTTAGTTTCAGTGTATTGTGACCTATATTACACACTTTTTCTAGTTTATAGAATTTATCAATGCTTTCTTTGTGTCCAGACAGACATATGGTTGTCTGTTTATTTTTGATATTCCAAGAGCATTAGAAACGAGATTCTCTGATTTCAAATTAAGGAATTTGCATATATATTTATATGTGTTTTATAGTTTTTTTATTTTTATAGTTTAAACATATATATAGTTTAGATTTCACCATCACGTACATTTTAATGGAAGATGCGTGGGTATTCTACTCCTTGCATTCTTTCACGCCTGGGATGATGTGCCTGTGTCCTTCATACTCAAATGGTTTGGCTTGATCCAAACTTCTCAGGTTCTCTAGGAACGGTTTCCTTCCTCTATAACTTTCTCTTCTTTGATTCATTGCTTTCCTTCTCTGGTCTCTTATTTCATAAAATAATACTGTCCTGAATCTATTTGATAATAAGGAGAGTTGTATGTTTGAAACGTTTTTTTTCTATTTGTGAACATAATCCTTATTCTGATGTGAATTAATCACCTGCCTCATAATAATAACAAAATAACATGATATAATAATAACTTGAGCACTATGTGCAACTTTACATGATTTAGATACTATTCTCTCTTTTGTCTTCAATATCTGTATACAGATCCCATGCTCATTCTTTTTCAGAAAATGATACCTTTGAACGGGGATAGTTTTTTCAGGAATAGCTATGGTTGTGTGGGAGGAGTCTGGAAGGAAAACTGGGACTACAAGTATTTTGAATTCAAATGCACTTTCTCAAAGTGCTTTCTCACTAATTTTGAGGCCTAAGGGTGCCTCCAGTTACATGCTTCAAGTTGCTAGACGTCCATTTTTCCAGTCCTCGTGCTCCAACACAGAGCGAAGAGGATTTGCTAGGGCACTGTGAAGCATCTTTGGGTGTCAATAACCATTTAACTCTCTGTCCTAAAAATCACATATACATTTTATATGCACATACATCTTTACATATTTGCATTTTATATGCACATACCACAAGCTGGTTGTAAGTGTTACTAATATAAAGGATGTATAGTACACAAATAGTAATTAAACTATATTATAAAGTCCATACAGTCAGTTGATCCTCCCAGAATGCTTTTATTAAGTTTTTCCAAACTTGTACTCAGCCTATGGTTGTGACTGACAAACAAGTATGGTTCCATCACAAATGCTGGATGATATTTTCATTTATGTTAATAAGTAAGATGAAAGTGAAACTGCAAAAATATGTATCTGGGAAGTTTGCTCTTTCCTCAGTGACTTGAGTGGCTTACTTGATGAACCAAACAGTAGATTCAAATACTAGAAAGATAATTCCTCAGTTTTTTGTGCTACAGACATACACTGTCAATTTAATCTGTTATTAACATTGTCTCCATCATTTCTAGTCTAAACAACAAACAAAACAATAAACCAAGTGCCAATTTGTAACACTTGCTGCTTTTCCTGGTATAATGCTCCCACCATGGCTGACATCAATGCTGATCTCATACTGCGGTCAGCATACTATCGCTGACTGCAGGGTTGAAAAGAAATGCATGGTAGGGCACTTCTATATTACAGTTTTCACCAATCACATGCAATCAGTGTAAATATCTCAAGAACATAGATAATAGTAAAATATGGTAACTAAGGAGTGATAAATTTTGAGTACTTACTGCCTTTGTTTTTAATATAATTTACTGTAAATTTAACTTTTAATAATGACTGTGTTTAACAATCAACTTGCAAAATTTCAAAATGTACTAATTGGCTCTACAAAGCAAACATAACATAAGCTGGCTCCAACATGCCACGGAACCTTCAGTTGCCTGGGCTTCCCTACTAACTCTGTCTTCTAGCATCCTTCCTCTTCCTAGTGGTCAGCCTGCTTGTCATAAAACGGTGTCTAAGTAATCCTGTGTTGACACCCTGACCCTGCTTCTTGTCGGCCGTGTAAATCTGAATCCAGTCACCTTCCTGCAGCCAAACCAAACCCTCAGACTGTCCTTCCAGCAAGAGATCCTCAGCTGAGCCTCCTAAGACCGGGCCCCCAACTTGTAAAGCATTCTGCTTACAGCCAGAAACCAGAGATGTATGTGCCAAAAGACTGAGGCTATCTCAATTTGGTCCTAATGTCACTGTTTTTGGCATCTCTACTTTGTTATCATGGTTTGCCTGTTTGTGCATGCCTAGTTTCATTGAAGATAGCCTTTCTTATTCATTTTTCACTATTGTTGTCTTTTATTATTTCAAGGAATAAATTGGGATGCAAACATTTTCTCTGTCATCTTCAGTCAAAAATCTGCATTTGGTTTTAAAGTTAAACATTTTTCATTTGAGCCAGGGTCCTCTTTGCAAGCAATGCCCTTGAGATACGTAATCCATAAGCAATACGATAAGAAAATTAAGTATGGCAGCACCAAAATAAATGCCCCTCACAAAAGGAAGTGCTGAGTATATAGAGAATGACTACAAAGTGAAAAAAATATCTGTATGTTAGGACATTTGCCAATCACACACAAATGTTTAAAGAACACGATTTTTAATCCCCAGCTGAAATGCATTAATACACATTGTTTAAAGATAAGAAAGAAGTAACTATCTGCATGTGTTTCCCATATGAATGGAAGAGACAATTTTTAAGGAGGGAAAACAAAGACATTGATTCACAATCAAGTCATTCCAAAGTGGTGGATTCTGAGGTATTCATTCTCTGCGTTGAATATTTACAATTAAAAAAAAAACAAAAAAGGCCACATCATACCACAAAGTCTTCTGTTTGCTGAAAGGCAACATGTCATTGGACAGAAAAGCACCAGAGGAGAAACAGAGGTATGGGATTAACATGCTCAGTGTTTCTTAAAGTAAGGATTTGTTTCACAGCAGTTTGAGATATAGCCTACTATGAGCATGGAGATACTTAAAAAAATGTCCATTTTGGCCTACATTGCTTCTTCAGAATTTTTTCAGATCTTTCAAATTTTCCAAATGAGAGAAAAAAGACAATACGACCTAGAGCAAGAGAAAGAGAAAAGTTTGTTTCTGGGAAGGACGAGAAAGGACCCTTGGGACAGCAACCACTCATTCGATGTGAAAGTACTTATCAGGCCAAAAGCCGGCTATCTTCCCACAGGAAGTTGTTGGAGGGGAGTGCTGGCAAGTCTTATCTTCTAAGGGAGAGAGATGCTCCCTAGAGTAACAATGATTCCATCAAGTTTTCACTGAAGAGTTTCCAGATACATAATGTTTTTCCACAAACAATTTGCTCTCGAAAGGCATCCCCCAGACATGGGAAGCAGGAGGGATGACTAAGGGCCGTGGAATTTTCTGAACATGAATGGTAAAGAATGTAAGTCTTTGTAGTTGAGAAATCAGATCACTTTGAAAAAATAAATGTCTAGAACCAGGGCTACTGCGTAAGTCAGGCACGTTTTTGGAGCCTCAGAAAAATGCATTCTCAAGGTTAATCTCTACATCTGTTTCCAGAGGCTTTATTCAAAAGTTAACACTTTTGTTCAAAGAACACCCTGGTACTGACTGAGACAAGCAGCGATGTACTAGCGACTCATAAATCTGTGGGAGACAGTGTGCACACGGCAGCACCCCCATTACTGTGTACACGGCAGCACCCCCATTACTGTGCACACGGCAGCACCCTCATTAAACCCCCTGCAACCTCTCCTTGTCCCTGAAATCTGGAGGCTCAAAGAGAGAAAATAAAAGCAATATAGAGTGTGAGAAGTAAGTAGCCTAATATATAAAATAAAAGACAAAGGCAGACTGGATTATGCCAGGGAGCCATCCAAACAGCTGAAGGCTTCTTCAGGCAAAAAAAGGCTCCGCTGTTCCCGAATCACTTGCTTCCTGTTCACAGGCTCCCTGCACGGAGCTAAATTCAAAGTGGCTCTCGTGAAATTCTTGCCAATCTTGTGGTCTGGTTTTAGGCTCTATTTTTCCCTTTCTTTTTAAGACCCGAGGATGTAAGTATGTATCAGCGCTGTAACCTTGCCAGCATTCACTGGAATGAGTCAAAGGGACCTGGCATTAAATCACAGGGATTTGAGTTGCTAATAAATACAGCAGGCCCCGTCCATTGTTGATTAATTCTGACTGAAATCTAAACACCAAACAACAAGCACTCTTCTGAACTGCACTGGTACCCATTAGTTTGATGTGTTTATTAGACAGGGCTGTGTTCTTTCAAGTTTATTAACAACAGATTAAAAAAAACTGCACCCAAATCTAGTTTCTTTTTATGATTTAAAAGTGTGAGTACCATTTACTAATGTTTTTAAGGTTTGACAGTAAATCCAAACAAAACTAAAACATACCATCACGTCAAATTAAGATCTTGGTACAAAGTATGGATGGTTATTGTCAATGTGCAGCTCCCATTATTCAAATTATCAAAATTTCTACTTAATTTTATAACTTTTGGAATTGTCATTTTTTTAAAATCCTCCTTCAACTGGGATTTAAGTGATATCATAGGATGAGATGTAAAAATCTTTACAATTTGATTTATTGCATACTTTTAAAGATTACAGAGTTATGAAAATATTCTCCTGGTATTTGAATGTATTTACCATATGACAGAGCTCCTGAACTGGGCCAGCGAACACATGGTTGTGAATATGCTGTATATTATTTATTAGCAGTGCTTTCAAGTAAAAAAAATTACAAACAAATGTACAGTGAGTGGCCAAAGCTAATCAACAGTGCCTTACTCTCAAGGATTCAATAGACTCAAAGAACACAAGTACAAATTTTCAAACTTTTTAAATGTATTAACTCTAATAATACCTTAGTGAATCCTTGAAAATTTTCCAAGGTGTATACTTTTAATAATTGGGTAGAAGACACAGAAGTCTCAGAAAGGCCCAGTTACTGCTATTTCAAGTCCATCAGTGGAAGCAAAAGATACAGAAACACATTAGCCATATTTATAGCCCCAGGACAATACCAAAAAGGATATTTACCTTAATTTATGCTGTCTAAAGACTATAAACAGGCTTTACTGGCATAAAGACCATATATTCATGTCCTCTTAATAGTTTTTACAAATCATGTAATTTTAAATAACTCTTTAAATAATGTGTGAGGGGAAATAGTTTTCAAGTTTTGGCTAAACTGAAAACTTATCATCAAATCTAGAGCCTTGGGAGAACCATAATGTCCTAAGGTCATATGAGGCAACATCTTGATTCGAAAAGCCTCCCATCAGTGCATCTGCTGTTGCATTCGCAAAGTATTCCAACACAAATCTCCCGCTCCAATATCTGGATCTTCCCCAGAGCTACCCAGACCACAAGAGCTCAGCAACGCAACTCCAAAATTAAATCATTACCTCCTTTAATCCTAAATCATGTTCCCTTAATTTTTTTAATATACACATATTTTTTATTAAGGTATAATTGATATACACTCTTATGAAGGTTTCACATGAAAAAACAATGTGGTTACTACATGTTACCCATATTATCAAGTCCCCACCCATACCCCAGTGCAGTCACTGTCCTTGGGTGTAGTAAGATGCCACAGATTCACTATTTGCCTTCTCTGTGCTACCGTTTTCCCCGTGATCCACCCCACCATGTGTACTAAACATAATACCCCACAATCCCCTTCTCCCTCCCTCCCCACCCGCTCTCCCACACCCCTCCCCTTTGGTAACCACTAGTTCCTTCTTGGAGTCTCTGAGTCTGCTGCTATTTTGTTCCTTCAGTTTTGCTTCATTGTTATACTCCACAAATGAGGGAAATCATTTGATACTTGTCTTTCCCCATCTGGCTTATTTCACTGAGCATAATATCCTCCAGCTTCAACCATGTTGTTGTAAATGGTAGGATTTGTTTCTTTCTTATGGCTGAATAGTATTCCATTGTGTATATGTACCACCTCTTCTTTATCCATTCATCTACTGATGGACACTTAGGTTGCTTCCATATCTTGGCTACTGTAAAAAGTGCTGCAATAAACATAGGGGTGCATATGTATTCTTGAATCTGAGAAGTTATATTCTTTGGGTAAATTCCAAGGAGTGGAATTCCCATGTCAAATGGTATTCCTATTTTTAGTTTTTTGAGGGACCTCCATATTGCTTTCCACAATGGTTGAACTAGATTACATTCCCACCAGCAGTGTAGGAGGGCTCCCCTTTCTCTGCATCCTCACTAGCATTTGTTGTTCTTAGTCTTTTCGATGCTGGCCATCCTTACTGGTGTGAGGTGATATCTCATTGTGGTTTTAATTTGCATTTCTGTGATGATTAGTGATGTGGAGCATCTTCTCATGTGTCTGTCGGCCATCTGAATTTCTTCTTTGGAGAACTGTCTCTTCATATCCTCTGCCCATTTTTTAATCAGATTATTTGCTTTTTGGGGGTAGAAGCATGTAAGTTCTTTATATATTTTGGGTGTTAACCTCTTGTCAGATATGTCATTTACAAATATATTCTCCCATACTGTAGGATGCCTTTTTGTTCTGTTGATGGTGTCCTTTGCTGTACAGAAACTTTTTAGTTTGATGTAGTCCCATGAGTTCATTTTTGCTTTTGTTTCCCTTGCTCGAGGAGATGCGTTCAGGAAGAAGTCGTTCATGCTTATATTCAGGAGATTTTTGCCTATGTGGTCTTCTAAGAGTTTTATGGTTTCATAACTTAACATTCAGGTCCTTGATCTGTTTTGAGTTTACTTTTTTGTATGGGGTTAAACAATAATCCAGTTTAATTCTCTTGCATGTAGCTGTCCAGTTTTGCCAACACCAGCTGTTGAAGAGGCTGTCATTTCCCCATTGTATGTCCATGGCTCCTTTATCATATATTAATTGACCATACATGGTTGGGTTTATATCAGGGCTCTCTAGTCTGTTCCATTGGTCTATGGGTCTGTTCTTCTGCCAGTACCAAATTGTCTTGAGTACTGTGGCTTTGTAGTAGAGCTTGAACTTGGGGAGCATAATCCCACCAGCTTCATTCTTCCTTCTCAGGATTGCTATGGCTATTTGGGATCTTTGTGGTTCCGTATGAATTTTAGAAGGATTTTCTCTAGTTCGTTCAAGAATGCTGTCTGTATTTTGATAGAAATTGCATTGAATCAGTAGATTGCTTTAGGCAGGATGGCCATTTTGACAATAATAATTCTTCCTATGAATGAGCACGGGATGTGTTTCCATTTATTGGTATCTTCTTTAATTTCTCTCATGAGTGTCTTGTAGTTTTCAGAGTATAGATCTTTCACTTCCTCAGTTAGGTTTATTCCTATTATTTTATTCTTTTTGACAGAACTGTGAATGGAATTGTTTTCCTGATTTCTCTCTCTGCTAGTTCATTGTTAGTGTATAGGAAAGCCACAGGTTTCTGCATGTTAATTTTGTATCCCACAACTTTGCTGAATTCTGATATTAGATCTAATAGTTATGGAGTGGATTCTTTAGGGTTTTTTATGTACAATATCATGTCATCTGCAAACAGGGACAGTTTAACTTCTTCCTTGCCGATCTGGATGCCTTTTATTTCTTTGTGTTCTCTGATTGCTGTGGCTAGGACCTCCAGTACTATGCTGAAAAGAAATGGGGAGAGTGGGCATCCTTGTCTTGTTCCCGATCTTAAAGGAAAAGCTTCTGCTTCTCACTGTTAAGTATAATGTTGGCTGTGGGTTTGTCATATATGGCCTTTATTATGTTGATGTACTTGCCCTGTATACCCATTTTGTTGAGAGTTTTTAACATGAATGGATGTTGAATTCTGTCAAATGCTTTTTCAGCATCCATGGAGATGATCATGTGGTTTTTGTCCTTCTTTTTGTTGACGTGGTGAATGTTGTTGATGGATTTTCTAATGTTGTACCATTCTTGCATCCCTGGAATAAATCCTACTTGATCATGATGGATGATCTTTTTGATGTATTTTTGAATTCGGTTTGCTAATATTTTGTTGAGTATTTTTGCATCTATGTTCATCAGGGATATTGGTCTGTAATTTTCTTTTTTTGTGGTGTCTTTGCCTGGTTTTGGTATTAGAGTGATGCTGGCCTCAGAGAATGAGTTTGGAAGTATTCCCTCTTCTTCTACTCTTTGGAAAACTTTAAGGAGGATGGGTATTAGGTCTTCACTGAATGTTTGATAAAATTCAGTGGTGAAGCCATCTGGTTCAGGCGTTTTGTTCTTAGGTAGTTTTTTGATTACCAGATCAATTTCATTGCTGGATTGGTCTGTTCAGATTTTCTGTTTCTTTCTGTGTCAGCCTTCGAAGGTTGTATTTTTCTAGAGTTGTCTATTTCTTCTAGGTTATCCAGTTTGTTAGCATATAATTTTTCATAGTATTCTCTAATAATTCTTTGTATTTCTGTGGTGTCCATTGTGATGTTTCCTTTCTCATTTCTGATTGTTTATATGAGTAGACTCTCTTTTTTTCTTGATAAGTCTGGCTAGGGGTTTATCTATTTTATTTTCTCGAAGAAGCTGCTCCTGCTCGCATTGATTCTTTCTATTTTTTTTTCTCGATGTTATTTATTTATGGTCTAATCTTTATCATGTCCCTCCTTCTACTGACTTTGGGCCTCATTTGTTCTTCTTTTTCTAGTTTCGTTAATTGTGAGTTTAGACTGCTCATATGGGATTGTTCTTCTTTCCTGAGGTGGGCCTGTATTGCAATATACTTTCCTCTTAGCACGGCCTTTGCTCCGCCCCACAGATTTTGTGGTGTTGAATTATTGTTGTCATTTGTCTCCATATATAACTAGATCTCTGTTTTTACTTGGTCATTGATTCATTGGTTATTTAGGAACATGTTGTGTAGCCTCCATTTGTTTCTGGGATTTTTCATTTTCTTTGCATAATTTATTTCTAGTTTCATACCTTTACGGTCTGAGAAACTGGTTGGTACAATTCCAATCTTTTCGAATTTACCAAGGCTCTTTTTGTGGCCTAGTATATGATCTGTTCTTGAAAATGTTCCATGTGCACTTGAGAAGAATGTGTATTCTGCTGCTTTTGGGTGTAGAGTTCTGTAGATGTCTGTTAGGTCCATCTGTTCTACTGTGTTGTTCAGTGCCTCTGTATCCTTACTTATTTTCTGTCTGGTTGATCTCTCCTTCAGAGTGAGTGGAGTATTGAAGTCTCCTAGAATAAATGCATTGCATTCTATTTCTCTTTTTAATTCTGTTAGTATTTGTTTCACATATGTAGGTGCTCCTGTGTTGGGCGCATAAATATTAATAATGGTTATATCTTCTTGTTGGATTGACCCTTTTATCGTTATGTAATGTCCTTCTTTGTCTCTTGTGACTTTCTTTGTTTTGAAGTCTATTTTGTCTGATACAAGTACTGCAACTCCTGTTTTTTTCTCCCTATCAGTTGCATGAAATATCTTTTTCCATCCCTTCACTTTTAGTCTGTGTATGTCTTTGAGTTTAAAGTGAGTCTCTAGTAGGCAGCATATAGATGGGTCTTTTTTTTTATCCATTCGGTGACTGTATGTCTTTTGATTGGTGCATTCAGTCCATTTACATTTAGGGTGATTATGGATAGGTATGTACTTATTGCCATTGCAGGCTTTAGATTCGTCGTTACCAAAGGTTCAAGGTTAACCTCCTTACTATCTAAGAGTCTAACTTAACTCACTTAATATGCTATTACAAACACAATCTAAAGGTTCTTCTTTTTTTTCTTCCTCCTTTTTCTTCCTTCTCCATTCTTTACATATTAGGTATCGTACTCTGTACTTTGTCAATCCCTTGATTGACTTTGGAGATAGTTATTTTAATTTTTGCATTTGCTTAGTAATTAGCTGTTCTACTTTCTTTACTGTGGTTTTATTATGTCTGGTGACAGCTATTAAACCTTAGGAACACTTCCGTGTATAGCAGTCCCTCCAAAATGCACTGTGGAGATGGTTTATGGGAGGTAAATTCCCTCAGCTTTTGCTTATCTGGAAATTGTTTAATCCCTCCTTCAAATTTAAATGATAATCTGGCCGGATAAAGTATTCTTGGTTCAAGGCCCTTCTGCTTCATTGCATTAAATACATCATGCCACTCCCTTCTGGCCTGTGAGGTTTCGGTTGAGAAGTCTGATGATAGCCTGATGGGCTTTCCTTTGTATGTGATCTTATTTTTCCCTCTGGCTGCTCTTAATAGTCTGTCCTTATCCTTGACCTTTGCTATTTTAATTACTATATGTCTTGGTGTTGTCTTCCTTGGGTCCCTCGTGTTGGGAGATCTGTGCATCTCCATGGCCTGAAAGACTATTTCCTTCCCCAGATTAGGGAAGGTTTCAGCAATTACCTCCTCAAAGACACTTTATATCCCTTTTTCTCTCTCTTCTTCTTCTGATACCCCTATAATGTGAATATTGTTCTGTTTGGATTGGTCACACATTTCTCTCAATATTTTTTCATTCTTAGAGATCCTCTTTTTTCCCTGTGTGCCTCAGCTTCTTTGTATTCCTCTTCTCTAGTTTCTATTTCATTTATCGTCTCCTCCACCATATCCAATCTGCTTTTAATACCATCCTTTGTGCTCTTCAATGATTTAATCTCTGACCTAAATTCATTCGTGAGTTCTTGAATATCTTCCCGTACCTCCATGAGCATGTTAATGATTTTTATTTTGAACTCCCTTTCAGGGAGAGTCATGAGGTCAATGTCATTTAAATCTTTCTCAGGAGTGGTATTAATAATTTTACTCTGAACCAGATTCCTTTGGCATTTCATATTTGTATATGGCACCCTCTAGTGCCCAGAAGCTCTCCTCCCTGGAGCTGCTCAGCCCCTGAAGCAATGTCGGGGGTCACAGGGGAGTGGTATTGGTGTGTGGAGGGAGGAAAGAGCTGTTTCCTGCTTCCCAACTGCTATGCCTGTCTCCACTGCCTGAACCAGTGGGCTGAGCACACAGGTATAAGCCTCTATGCTTTGCATTTGTAGTTGCTGTAGACAGATCTTCCCTCTGGCTGGCCTAACACCAGGGTAGGTTTTGCCAGTTTGTGAGCCAGGTGGGGCTGGCCGGGAGAAAGTTGCAGTAGGCTGTGTATCACGAAGGGGGTCCTTTGAGCCGTGTAGCCAGCCAGGGACCTGGAGCACCTGAAGATCATCTAAGGAGGAAGATTTCTTTTTCCTCCTTAAATATGAGAGTCTGTATGGCAAAGCTCCCAACCTGCTGGGCAGAGTGCACCCAGACAATTTTGTCTACCTGTCCTCTCTCCTGAGCAGTAAGCTCTGTGCAATCCTTGCCCCCTTAGGAGCCCTCTAGCTAAGGGCTTCCTTGTTAGGAAGTCTCTCAGACTGCTAGCCTTTCTTTTGTCCCAGAGCAGCTGGATATGGATCCCTGCTTTCCACAAGCAGCTGGAATCTCAGTCTCTCCAGGAATTCTGCCTGTCTTAGCTTTCCAACCCTGTAATTACGAGAGTATCATGCAAGCACCATGAATTTTGTTTGTGCTCCCAGAGCAGATCTCCAGAGTTAGGTATTCAGCAGTCCCAGGCTCCACTCCCTCCCTGCTCTGTTTCTCTTCCTCCCATCAGTGAGCTGGGTTGGGGGAAGGGCTTGGATCCCGCCGGGCCACAGCTTTGGTACGTTATCCTGTTCTGTGAGGTCTGCTCTTTCTCCAGGTGTATGTAGTCTGGCGCAGTCCTCTTTCCTGTTGCTCTTTCAGGATTAGGTGTATTAATTATATTTTCATATTATATGTGGTTTTAAGAGGAAGCCTGTGTCTCACCTCTCACACCACCATCTTTAATCCCCTTCCATGTTCTCTTAATTTTTACAGCATGTCAACTACTAAGCTTTTATCCTCTGCTTTTTCTTGAATGCACAAAAACCACAATAGTGAAGATCAGAAAACAAGCATAATAGATTATAAAATTGATAGGTCAAATCATCTCAAACGTTACTGTTCTTATGGTGGTTTTGGTGGTGATTACTATTATGTGAGCCAAGAGTTGTTTGATTTCATGATATCGATGAACAAATTATTTTTAACAAAAGAAAGGATTATAAACATTTCCAAGACCATATGGTATGATAAATACAGCATTGTGCCTAAAATAGTAAAGAACCAGGCACTTCATTAAGAAAGTCATTGCTATGTTGCATCTAGTATGTGTCCCCATGAATAATTGATTGAATGATAATTGACTAAACAAAGCAAAAAGAAGAGATAGGGCATAGAGAAGAGGGTAGTCGAGTGGTAATGTGGGGAGAAGAACAAACAAAAGAAAGGTATATTGAAGCTTATTATAGTAACATAAATCAAGTAATATTTTCAATGATAGTGAATCAAGAAAACTGAAAGAATGAAAGGGTAAATGACACTGACTACAAAATTTAATGACTGAATATTCTGCCTTTATCTATTAGAGAATTAACACTTCAAACTAAATTTTGCATTCTCAATTTTTTGAAGAACAGACTTTGGAGAATGGGTCTAATGTTGACAGATGGATACAGAGGGAAGAACATTCTACATAAAACAAAGGACAGGGTCAAAAGCATGGGTGGAAAATCAGGGCACCACGGGAAATAAGTCTGGCGATTTTGTATGGGGCTACATTACTTAAGGACCTCGGATGGCAACCCAAAAATACCATTAAGTTTTCTGACAGGGGAATTTTGTTTCATACAGGATCAAGGAAAACCTACTAGATGAATTTCCCATAAAACTTCCCATTCTACATCTATTTTGAAAGATAACAAGAAACTAATTACACCAATCTATTCTTCAAAAAGTTGACAGCAGAATTAATGAAAAGACTATAAGCTGTGAGACACATGAACTGATCCAGAAAGAAATCTAGAAAAGAATGAGTCAGAATATCCTAGAATTGCATGTGTAGTTTCCTCCTAAAATTGCACCAAGGGCAAGATTATTATAGATCTGTTCTCTCAGCTGAAAGTCAATCTTCTTCTAGATCCATTAACTATTTATTGAGTGCCTTCGATACACTGAGCACCATGCTCTTAGCCTCGAAGTGCTGTTATTAACTACCACCCTTTCCTGATCTCCAGTTTTGTTCTAAACCACCACTTTGAACCTCTGCTTTGACATTTAACACATTCTGCCTTTCCAGGTGGGTTTTTTTCTGGGGGGGGGGGGGTCATTGTTATTTATTCTTTATGCCACACTATTAAATTTTAAAATCCTCAAAAACAAAGAACTTGTCTTTAGGGCCTCCCTCCAAATGTCTAGTACCTGGCACCGAGAGAATGCTCAGTGAATACTAGTTGAATTAAGTAAAGACACAAACTGACATTTAGAGAATGAAATACAAAATGCAAAATCCACTTCAGCTAAAGCCCAAATCACAAAATATGTGGAAGAAACAAGGAGAGGCGAGGGGGAAGTACTGAGCGGACTCTGGGGTTGCAGAAAGTGCCAGAAAAGTAGCCACCTCAGAGATGAGGATCACACTCTGCAGTGCAAAACCTAAAACCCATTGTTTTCAAGAGTTGGAAGTGTGTATTCTGTCTGGTCTCAGGACTTCCCTATGCCTGGTTTGGTTCCAAGAAGTAACTGGAGAGGGGGATCAGTGAAAAGGTCACACAAAAGGACCATATTTGCAAGGGTAAGGGAGGACTTCCCCCAGACAGCTGCCCATTTCCATTCCTTTGGTAAAGGCTAACCAAAGTTATACACAAATGTCTGAGCTATAATACAAATTCCACTTATCCTACAGCTACCCTGACTCCTCCTCCACATGAGCCCCCTACAGATAGTTGGCCCCAGATAAACTCACCTCATCCAAAGACAGGTTATCAAAAAGAGAACATCCAACTCAAAGATATGTCACAGAAAAGCAGTAAAGGAGCAGCAAATGAAAATGACAGACACAGACTAATCTCCAGAAAAATCTGCTACTGGGGAGATGAATAGTGTGACTGGACATTTTCACCATTAGTTTGAAAACGTCATGGATTATTGTAATAGTGTCTGTGATGCTAGAGCACAAAGCTGTACATACAAGATGCAAGAAGGCAAGGAACAGTGAAACTACTGGAGCAAATGAAACATGAACGTGCAGCCCAAGGAATGGAGGAAAAAAATGAGATTATCACAGAAATGAAGGCAAAATCAGAGGGTGTGTGATGGAAAATGGACACTGCTTGAATAAAGAAAAGGAAACAGAGGATAAAAGGAGGAAATCAATCCCCCAAAATGGAAATTAAAATATAAAAAGGATTAGAAGAGAAAATGATAGCTAGGGAAAGTAGCGAAAAGGAAGTTTTCATAACCCAAGGAAGAAAAACTAAAATAATGGAACCACACATATACCTACATATAATTCAAGAAAGCTTTCTGAAATAAAAAAGAACTTGAATTTGTATGCCAAATAATATGTGTCCCAAGAAAAACTGGCCCATAACTACCATCAAGTAGATTGCAACTAGTAAAATTTAAAGTAAAGAAATTAGGCATTGGGAAACCAGACAAAAATAACAGGTGACATATAAGGGAGAAAAAAATCAGTCTGGCATACTTCTCAAAAAGCAAGATAGGCAAAAAGATAGTGAAGTCTGTTTATAGGAGAAGATAGCGTAGGTGCAGCTATACCATAGCTAGAAGACAGGGTTGCTACGTCCATATCCTCAAGGAAAGAAAGTGACACTACGATTTTTCACCCAAACTACCATTCAAGGATAAAGACAATAGACAATTCTGCTCATGTAAAAAACAAGGAATCTTCCTCAGGAATTTCTGACCCCCTTTTCATTCAAGGAGATTCTGGATAAAGTGGTTCAGAGAAAACTGTTTCAGCTGGAAATGACTGGGGAGGCATGACTTGCAATTATGGTGAGGGACGCTGACCACCAAAGCGTTCACTGTTTCCCAGACCTACGTCACTTGCAGTGTCATAAACCAGGCTGGGCTCCAGCCCACTGCTCATCTCTCCCAACACCGTAGGAAGCAGGATCAACTAGCCACTGCCAAAGATCACTTCAGATCAAACCATCCCATTAACGAGTCCAACCCTGCTACCAAGTTGGTAGCCACACTGCTTCATGCCTCTACCACCCTGATTCCATCACACATTCCCATTGAAATAAGGTGGACTGTTTCCAGCAGGTGGACCATTTTGAGAGCAGCATCTCACACCTTTCTTCCTGTACAGCAACCACTCCAAATGCAGCTGCCGCTCCAGTGATACGGGCCCTCACCACATGATTTCTCGATGGGTTGGTAGAGAGAATATACTCTGGGCCCTTTTACGATGTTTATTTAAGAAGTGAGTGAGTGGGTTGCATATGATAAATTCAGTCCTAAATCTTTGGATTCCTTCATTAATGTTTTACCAAGGAACTTACGGCACCTTGATCTGTTAGTTTAGGAGAATACTCATGTCTCAAGCCAACTAACTGACACAGTTAGAGCCAGACCCAAATTTTCAAGCGTGTATTGAATTCAGAATTTCTGGTAAGTGCACGCATATTGATGAGAACTGAAAATTATGTTCCTTCTTTCCTGGTCTAGCATCATTATATTCTATTCCGTGCCTTTTCTTCATTATTTCTTCTGCTACACATTAGCTAAATCTTGGAATGATTTTGTTATGTAAATATCTCATTACTGGTCACATCTCTACTTATCTCCTTAAGGCATGTTGGGATTTGTAGGTATGAAGCTGCCAAGGGGTGACAGAGGCAGAGCATGTGGGGAACAGACAATCCCTTATGAGCTAGTGACCTCGAGTGAGGCACCTCACCAGACTGGTGAGGGATGCGGCTGCTGGTTAGAGCAGCACAGAGCCATTGGTGATTCAAGGTATTAAGATTTATCCAAATCCACCCTAAAAATCATCTTTCAAGTCTCAGGTTCACTTTTTCCCTATCAATATTTTAAGTTCTTATGAGAGATCTGGAAAAAGCTTAAATTAATTGGAACCCACAGGCTCAGACTCCTTTTCTCAGCTACATTAGCCTTTCAGCTAAAAGGAAAGAGATTCATTTAGAGCAGTCAAAGAAGTCCCTGGATCCAGGGCCTTGAGCCAGGAACTTAGAATCTTAAGCCTGTCATTACTACCCTTAGGTTGTTTAGCACACAGAAGCAGCTACTCTACCTCATCCTGAGTTTTCGTTACAATCCTAGTAGCCTGACATAGTAATGGACACTTAGTCTACAAAATGTGCATGTAACAGAGCACCTGGTTCAAGGATATCACCATAATACTTTAAGTAACTGTCTTGCCACTATAGGACATGAACTACCAATGTCTCATTTTCCAGTGGTAACCTGATTGCATTCGAAGTAAACAGGGCCTCATGGCAAGTAAAGTTAACCTTCAAACAATTTCTATTTCCAAAATGAATTGAGAGGATCCTGGAATGTTTGGGATGCTTACAGAAAGAAAATAAAAATATTTTTAAGTAAAAAATAATATTATCCTAGGCCTAAAATATTCTAAAGCAAAGAGAAAAAAATAGCAATACCTTAAAATAACAATGAGAATGAAAGCTGAATTCTCAAACAATGGAAGAGATTCAAAATTATGAAAGACAACCAACCTGGAATGCTATACCCATAAAAAATATCCTTTCAGAAACAAGATGAGAAAAAGAGAGTAAAAAGGAGACAGAGAATTCTCCTGTATCTTCTTCTAAAAGTTTTAAAGACTGAGATC
>JAVSCE010014379.1:0-64462 GCA_032199065.1 Smutsia gigantea | reverse complement strand
CTGTTGAGAAGTCTGATGATAGTCTGATGGGTTTTCCTTTGTAGGTGATCTTTTTTTTCTCTCTAGCTGCCTTTAATACCCTGTCTTTATCTTTGATCTTTGCCATCCTAATTATTATGTGTCTTGGTGTTGTCTTCCTTGGGTCCCTTGTGTTGGGAGATCTATGAGCTTCGGTGGACTGCGAGACTACTTCCTTCCCCAGCTTAGGGAAGTTTTCAGCAATTATTTCTTCAAAGACACTTTCTATCCCTTTTTCTCTCTCTTCTTCCTCTGGTACTCCTATAATGCGAATATTGTTCCGTTGGATTGGTCACACAGTTCTCTTAATATTCTTTCATTCCTAGAAATCCTTTTATCTCTCTCTGCCTCAGCTGCTCTGTACTCCTGTTCTCTGTTTTCTATTCCATTAACAGTCTCTCGCATCTCATCCATTCTGCTGTTAAGCCCGTCGATCGCTTGTCTGATTTCTGTATTGTCTTTTCTTCAGTTCCCTCACTTCCTCCCTCAGCTCTTGCACATTTCTCTGTAGGTCCATCAGCATGGTTATGACTTTTATTCTAAATTCTTTTTCAGGGAGGCTGTGCATTTCCATCCCTTCAGACTCCCTCTCTGGGGTTGTCTGGTTGATTTTGGTCTGAACCATATTCCTCTGTCTTTTCATGACTGTATAATTTGGTCACTGATAGTTGCCACGTATGTCAGCTGGGCTCTTTAAGACTTTAAAAAGAGAAGAAAAAAAAAAAAAGAAAGAGAAAAAAGAAAAAAAAGAAAGAAAAGAAAAAACAAAAACAAAACAAAAAACAAAACAAAACAAAAAAAACAAAAAAATGCCCACCGTACGTAGATTCTGTGGGAATGCTCTAGGTGGCGCTATTGCCCCACTATTCAACAGCTGTGACTGTGCCGCTCCGCAGGGCCCTTTATCGCTCTGGCAGGGGTGGGAACGAATAGGAGGCTGCTGATCTCAGTGAGAAGTGTTAAGTATGGCTACGCTTCCTCAGTCGCCAGCTAAGGCGTCTGAAACTCCCCAGGACTCCCAGCCTGCTGGGCTGAGTGTGCTGGGGCGATCCAGCTCCTCCGCTGGGCTCCTGTCTCTTTAAGACCGCTGAAGAAAGCGTGCGCTTTTTTTTTTTCCTTCCTGGGAGCCGGCTGCAAGCACCCTGGCGCGTTCCCCGCTCAGATCCTGCCCCTCTGTCTCTCCAATCTCCGCTGCACTGCGCAATGTGGGTCAGCGCTCCCCACGCAGATCACCGGGGCTGGCTACTTCGCGGGGTGTACTTCCACTCCCTCCCGGCTCTGAATCCTCTCCTCCCGCTGGTGTGCTGGGGTGGGGGAGGGCTCGGGTCCCGCCGGGTCGCGGCTCCGTATCTTACCCGCCTCTTGGGGTGCCGAGTCCTCTCGGGTGTAGCTGCACGCTGTGCGCTTTCCTGTGTATTCTCGTCTCTCTTTTAGGAATAGATGTATTTTCGGTGTTTTCGTAGATAAATATAGTGTTGGGAGGAGATTTCTGCCGCCCTGCTCACACCGCCATCTTCCCGGAAGTCTCTAGCATATAATTTTTCATAGTATTCTCATAATTTTTTGTATTTTTGTGGTGTCTGTAGTGATTTTTCCTTTCTCCTTTCTGATTCTGTTTATTTGTGTAGACTGTCTTTTTTTCTTGATACGTCTGGCTAGGGGTTTATCTATTTTGTTATTTTCTCGAAGAACCAGCTCCTGCTTTCATTGATTCTTTCTATTGTTTTATTCCTCTGACTTATTTATTTCTGCTTTAAACTTTATTATGTCTCTCTTTCTACTGACGTTGGTTCTCATTTGTTCTTCCTTTTATAGTTTCATTAATTGTGAAATTAGACTGTTCATTTGAGATTGTTCTTCTTTCCTGAGGTAGGCCTGTATTGCAATATATTTCCCTCTTAGCACGGCCTTCGCTGCATCCCACAGATTTTGTGGTGTTGAATTATTGTTGTCCTTTGTCTCCATATATTGCTTGATCTCTGTTTTTATTTTGTCATTGATTCATTGATTATTTAGGAGCATGTTTTTAAGCCTCCATGTGTTTGTGGGCTTTTTCATTTTCTTTGTGTAATTTATTTCTAATTTCATACCTTTGTGATCTGAGAAGCTGGTTGAAACAATTTCAATCTTTTTGAATTTACTGAGGCTCTTTTTGTGGCCTAGTATATGATCTATTCTTGAAAATGTCCCATGTGCACTTGAGAAGAATGTGTATCCTGTTGCTTTTGGATGGAGTGTTCTGTAGGTGTCTGTTATGTCCATCTGTTCTAATATGTTGTTCAGTGCCTCTGTCTCTTTACTTATTTTCTGTCTGGTTGATCTGTCCTTTGGAGTGAATGGTGTGTTGAAGTCTCCTAAAATGAATGCATTGCATTCTATTTCCCCCTTTAATTCTGTTAGTATTTGTTTTACATTTGTAGGTGATCCTGTGTTGCGTGCATAGATATTTGTAATAGTTAAATCCTCTTGTTGGACTGACCCTTTTATCATTATGTGATGTCCTTCTTTGCCTCTTGTGACTTTCTTTGTTTTGAAGTTTATTTTGTCTGATGCAAATACTGCAACTCCTGCTTTTTTCTCCCTATTAGTTGCATGAAATATCTTTTTGCATCCCTTTGCTTTCAGTCTGTGTATGTCTTTGGGTTTAAAGTGAGTCTCTTGTAGGCAGCATATAGATGGGTCTTGTTTTTTTATCCATTCAGCAACTCTGTGTCTTTTGATTGGTGCTTTCAGACCATTTACATTTAGGGTGATCATCGATAGGTATGTGCTTATTGTCATTGTAGGCTTTAGATTCGTGGTTACCAAAGGTTCAAGGGTAATTCTCTTACTATTGTACAGTCTAATTTAACTCACTTCGTATGCTATTACATACACAACCTAAAGGTTCTTTTTTTTCCTACTTTTTCTTCCTCCTCCATTCTTTGTATGTTATGAATCATATTCTGTACTCTGTCTTACCTTGGGTGACATCTTTTTAGCCTTAGGAATACTTCCATCTATAGGATTCCCTCCAAAATGCACCGTAGAGCTGCTTTGTGGGAGGTAAATTCTCTCAGCTTTTGCTTATCTGAAAATTGTTTAATCTGTCCTTCAAATTTAAATGATAATCTTGCCAGATAAAGTATTCTTGGTTCAAGGCCCTTCTGCTTCATTGCATTAAATACATCATGCCACTCCCCTCTGGCCTGTAAGGTTTCTGTTGAGAAGTCTGATGATAGCCTGGTGGGTTTTTCTTTGTATGTGATCTTTTTTCTCTCTCTAGCTGTTTTTAAAAGTCTGTCTTTATCCTTGATGTTTGCCATTTTAATTATTATATGCCTTGATGTTGTCTTCCTTGGGTCCCTTTTGTTGGGAGATCTGTGCACCTCCATGGCTTGAAAGACTGTCTCCTTCCCCAGATTGGGGAAGTTTCCAGCAATTACCTCCTCAGTGATGCTTTCCATCCCTTTTTCTCACTCCTCTTCTTCTGGTACCCCTGTAATGCGAATATTGCTCTGTTTGGATTGGTCACACAGTTCTCTCAATTTTCTTTAATTCGTAGAGATTCTTTTTTCTTTCTGTGCCTCAGCTTCTTTGTATTCCTCTTCTCTAATTTATGTTGAATTTACTGTGTCTTCTGCTACATCTTACCTGCTTTTAAATCCCTCCATTGTATGTTTCATTTCAGATGTGGAATTTCTTAATGATTGAATATCTGACTTAAATTCGTTCCTGAGTTCTTGAATATTTTTCTGTACTTCCATAAGCATGTTTATAATTTTTATTTTCAACTCTCTTTCAGGAAGATTGGTGAGTTCAGTTTCATTTGGTCCTTTTCTTGGGGGTTTGTGAGAATTTGGCCTGAACCATGTTCTTTTGACGTTTCATATTTCTGTGTGGTGCCCACTCATGCGCAGAAGCTCCATTCTCTGGATCTGCTTAGCCCTAGAGTTAGGTTGGGGGTCATAGGGGAGCGGAGCTGGTGCCTGGGGGGAGGAAACATCTGTTTCCTGAATCCCGTGTTGGGTGCCTCTCTCCAGGAGTGTCAGAGCCAGTGGGCCAAGCACACAGGTGTGTAAGCTTTTGTGCTTTGTGTCTCTAGTTGTTGTAGGCGGGGCCTCCCTTTGACTGGCCTGATGCCAGCACAGTGACTACCAGTTGGTGAACCCTTGTTGGCATGCCAGGAGAAAGGCTTGGCAGCCTGCGTGTCACAGTGGGGGTCCTTGGAGCTGAGCTGGCAGCCAGGGGGGTGGAGCATCTGAAGCTCCTCAAAGTTCCCAACCAGCTGGGCAGAGCGCGCCCAGACAACCTTGTCCAGCTCTCTCTTCTCCCGCACAGCAAGCTCCGTGCAAACCCTGCCCCTTCAGCAGCCCCCTCACTGCTAGGAAGCCTCTCAGACCGCCTGCCTTTCCTCTGACATAAGAGTGGCTGGATGTGTATCCCCTCCTTCACAAACGGCTGGAATGTCAGTCTCTTAAGCACTCCATCTGTCCCAGCTCCCCAACGTCCAGAGCGCCACACAATATAGGTCTTTCAGCTCACAAAGCAGATCCCCAGGCTAGGTGTTCAGCAGTCCTAAACTTCCACCCCCTCCCCCGCTCCGTTTCTCTTCCTCCCACCAGTGAGCAGGGGTGGGGGAAGGGCTTGGGTCCCGCCAGAGTAAGGCTTTCCTATGTTACCCTGTTTCGTGAGTTCTGCTCTGTTTGTGAGGCCTATATGTAGTCTGGTTCAGCCTTCTTGTTGCTGTTTTAGGGTTTGTTGTATTAATTAACTATATTTTTGTATTGTGTCTGGTTTTGGGAGGAGTTCTCTACTGTCTCACCTCTCATGCTGCTGTCTTGAACCTCATGGAATCCATTTTTAATAAGGACTCAGGAGAGTTTTAACATTCATGCCCACATCAGTTGGGAATTGTGCTCTAAGATCTGTGGTATTTTCAAAATGTGAAAGTTTTAAAAGAACATCATATACTATATGATAAATGAAAATTTCCCATGGTCTTATCTTTCCTGCTTACCTTTAGCCTTGACCCTATGTTTATATTTTTGTCCCTTCTTGATCTTGATACTTAATTCTATTTTTAAATTTCTCTCCGTCATACAGTTTTTCACTAGTCTGCCCGTCACTCTTTTTTTTTTTTCCCATATGTCTACTGATAAGTAAGTGCTTGCTGTTTTCCCAGTTCTCAGTTGCTCTGAACTTGTATCTTTCTTTTTAGGTTCTCTCTTCCTCTCCTGTGTAAAGGTTTGCTCTTCAGCATCCAGAGTGCATACCACCTTATACTTATTGTATTTTTGAGGCAGATAGATTCTGAGTCTCTCTCACAGATCTTTCTTACCTTTAATGGCAGGAACAAAAAGCAACTATCAGGTTTTGGTGGAGGAAACTTTAAGTTTTATGCTTAAAGATTGAAGTTCTTAAGGGTCATTCTTACCAGTCTTCTTTTCTCCTCTTCTTACAGGGAAGAAGAGGAACGTTTGAGAAATAAAATTCGAGCTGATCACGAGAAGGCCCTGGAAGAAGCAAAAGAAAAATTAAAAAAGTCAAGAGAGGAAATCCGGGCAGAAATTCAGACAGAAAAAAGTAAGGTAGTCCAAGAAATGAAGACGAAAGAGAAAAAGCCACTGCCACAAGTCCCTATACCAAACCTTATAGGAATAAATGGTGGAGACCCAGAAGATAATGACATAAGAACGAAAAGGGAAAAAATTAAGGAGGTAATAAGCTGAGATTTATGATATGGAGTCATTATGGATATGTATTTGACTGGATTTAAATATGTGTATTTACCACCTATGGTGTCATAATTTGATCTTGTTTGTGTTTTGGGTCATAGTTGTAGTTCAGTTTTCAAGTTGGCAATAAGGGCTAGAACTCTGTCTCTTTCTTAATGTGGATTATAATTATTGGGCACTTAAAATTTGGTATATTTGATATATAATCACTTGCCCTATGTTCAGAGATCTTTTGATATTCAGCATTTTATAAATAATGTAGAATAGATCAATAAATAATTTATCATTGAATAAGAAATGTCTTAAGTGTTTAGTTACAAGGGACTCTGCTAGATACTATGCAAATCTCATAAACGTGCTTTGAAAGAGTTAACATTATATCTGTTAGATCTAAGGACCGTGTCATGAAACCCCTCACCCATACTGCAGATTAAGAACACATCTCTTCCAAAGAGTCTGAATGGATTGATGAATGGGGAAGGATTGATCTCAAAATTCTTTAAATTGTTTAGTTTCAGAAGGCTTTCAGTTTGTTATTCTAGAAATTACTTGGAGTTAAAGAGAATACCAAAAGGAAATAATAACGATAAGTTTAGTTTAAGTAGTCAGATAACTATTTGGATATATTCTAGTAATGAATATGAAGGACTTAGCAGATACCTTAAACTTGGCCTTATGAATTATTACAAGATTTTGATTGTGATGGAATAAAACTCAAGCTGTGCTCTGATTTTACCTCACTTCTGGAGTTTGTGTTTTATGCACAGGCCTGTGCAAGGCACTTTCTTTGGAAATGTTGAGGAGACATCAATAGATTTTTTTTTGAGATGCCTGACCTGCTTTCTTTAGATGTCATTAGAATTTCTTGGAATACTTTTCATGTACATAAAAATTCAAATAAGTAAGAGTTTGTGTTTAGTGGATCCAAGATAACCTACAGTCTCAGTGATTTGCTAGAAGTACTCTCAGAACTCCAGAAAGCTGTTCTATTCATAGTTGGAGTTTATTACAACAAAAGCATACAGACTAAAATTTGTAATAGACAAGGCACATAGGACAGAGTCCAGGAGAGACTCAGTACAGTCTTCTAGTTATCCTCTCCCAATGGAATGACACAGACAGTACTTAATTCTCCTAGTAATGATGTGTGGCAATGTGCATGAAGTATTTTGCCAGCAAGGTAAGTTTGCCCAAGCCTTGGTTGTCAGGGTTTTTATGGAGGAGGTTTGTTC
Organism: Smutsia gigantea; assembly: GCA_032199065.1. Classification (NCBI taxonomy): domain Eukaryota; kingdom Metazoa; phylum Chordata; class Mammalia; order Pholidota; family Manidae; genus Smutsia; species Smutsia gigantea. The sequence continues at coordinate 57,495 of JAVSCE010014379.1, read as the reverse complement.
TATAGGCTTGGCTGACCTTAGTTCTCCAACTCCTCCAGAGTCAGTCTGATACCATGTGGCCCAAGGCTCCCACCATAAATCACATTGTTAGCATAAACTGTCTTAACAAGCCCAAGGCATCAAGTAAACAAAGATACTCTTTAACAGGCAGGATAATAAAGGTTTAGAAGTTATTTTCCAGGTGCCTGGAATAGGCCAAACCTTTATTTGGCATGTGCAGGGTTTGGGCAATCTAGACTGAATGACTCTAATAGCACCATATTAAACATTGGTCTTGTAAGTAAAAGTAAAACATTAAGAATCCCTGTGTAAGTTCCTGTTAAACATGGTTACTGACTTAATGATCAGAGAAAGTTCAGACCTGAGCATGCAGGGGAAGAAGCTAACAAGAGGAGAGGTGATAGGAATAGCAAAATACCTGAAACTTTCAAGAATCAGAGATACTATTTACCACTGAAGTCAGGGGTATAAAACAGAGTTGGGAAGGGATTATTTGTAAGTTTTAAAAGGCACTTTTAACCTCTAGATCCCCAGTTCTCTAGTCTATGCATCTAAGATTTCCTTTCCCAGTATAAGACCAAAATTTACCTTTTGGAGGAATGAATTAGAGAAGATCTAGATTTGGGGAATACCAGTTATGGCTGAGGAAGAAGTGCAGAGGTCATTCTAAAAAACTAAGAGAGTGGTGGGGGTGGAGGGAATTAGTGAAAAGTGCATTTTGAATTTTGAGACCACTTTCTCTTGTTCAGCTCTCAAAATTCTGGCAGCCAGGTTTATATTTAATAAGCAGGAGTTTGGGACACCTCTTTAGGGACACTGGCCTGAGAGAAAAGACTGAACACTGCTCCTCAGAGAAACACTGCTGTTGCTCCTGATCTCCCTAAGGTGAGGCTCAGTCAGCAAGTCTTGCTTTATTCAGTGAGAGCCTTTGATTATCTTGTAATTGCTTCACTCTTATGTGAAGAGCATACCAAAGTTCACCAGACACTTAAGAAAAATTTCTCATACTAGAAAACAAAGCATATGGAAGAAAGGAATTCAGAGGACACAGAAATAGTATACGTATATCAAAAAAGAATTAACATCATTGGAGTGACCAAAAAAAAAAAAACTGATGAAATCAGAACTGTAAGTTATAAAAAGGAACATTTACGGAATAAGAAAGAACTCTTGGAATTAAAAATATGATAGGATTTAAAAATTTAATAGAAGAGTTTGAAGATAAAATTGACCAAATCTCTCAGTAGAAAAAAAAAATTGAGAACACAAGAAAAATGAAAAGATCAACCCAGAACATCTAACAAGTGATTAGATAGGTGTTTTAGATAGAGAACAGGGGAATTGAGGAGAAGAAGTCAAAGACAAAATTCAAGAAAATTGGCTGTAACTAAGGCATGTGAGTTTCCAGATTGAAAAGACCTGGCAGATACCTAACACAATGAGCAAAAAAAGATTACTGAAATTTTAGAATGATAGGCATAAAAAAACAGATCTTAAAAGTTTAAAGAAAACAATGGTTCCACCCTAAAGATTGGAATTGTACATAATGACACATTAGATTATAACAATATTGGAAACTGGAAGAGAGTAGAGCACAAGGCTTAGGAAGAATTAGATATTTAGCCCAATTATGAATCAAATCTGAGAGTTAAGATAATTTTTAGGCATTTTCTCAGATTGCTGTTGAGAAAAATATGTTTCACAAAAATAGGAAGAGAAGGGATTTTGGAAAAGGGAATCTGTCACTAGAGAGAAGAAGGGAGGGCATTGTTAGGATTGTAAATAAGGGATTCAGTAGGATAACAGCTGTGCTTTAGGTTGAGAGAACAGAAACCCAAGTAGGAATATAGAGAGTTTCAGGAAGGGCATGTGTATCAGAGAACAAAATGGAACTTGATCATTTATCTGATGTGTTCAAACAGAAGAAAAACCAAATCCTCAGACCAGTAGTTAAGAACAGGGAAGACAAAAGTTGAACAAAGGAATACAATAATTGTAAGAAAAACATGTTAACTATATTGAGAGGATGTGGGTCAGGGAACAATATGTGGTGATGAGTTGATAGTGGCATGGGAGATCTAAAATATAGGTTGATATAATGAACATCTAAAATGAAAAAAAATTGAGAAAGAGCACTATAAATTATATTTAGAAATGTGGTAAATAGAAAAAAAGGCGAACTAGTTTAAATAATTGCCTGAGGAGAGGGAATTATAAGTGGGGAACATATGGCAGGCCAATAGATGTTTTGAAAATTTAACTTTATTGAGACATATACCATAAAATGTACGTATTTTAAGAGTACAGCTTGATGAGTTTTGACAGGTATATACAGTTGTATAACAACAACTACTATCAGTTAAGATGTGAATATGTTTATAACCTCCAAATGGTTTTCTCATGCCTCTCTGTGGTCAAGTCCACTTGATACCTTGGTCCCAGGCAACCATTGATCTGCTTTTTATCATTGGAGATTAGATTTGTCTTTATTCTAGAGTTTCAATCAAATAGAATGATAAAGTATGTGGTATTTTGTTTTGGATTTTTGATCAGCATAATTTTGAAATTCATCTATGTAGATTGCCCATAAAGGTGATTTTTTCCCCCTAGTAGTATTCCATTATATGGATATAGCATGATTTGTTTTATTCATTCACTTGTGGACCATTTGTTCAACATTTGTTTCAGATTTTGGCTCTTATGAGTGAAGTTGCTGTGAACATGTGTGTAAAAGTCTTTGTGTGGGCCCGTGTGTTAGTTAGTTTTAACATTTCAGTCTGTGATCTGTTGTGAGTTAATTTTTGAATATTGTGTGAAGTAAGGGTCATGCTTCATTTTTTCCTCCCATAGGACTCTCTAGTTCCAGCACCATTTGTTGAAAAGATTATCCATTTCCAATTCAGTTACCTCAGCACTTTTGTTCAAAATCAATTGACAAAATCAATAGGTGTTGAGTCTCTAGTCCATTAAACTAAATACCTATTCTTAATTCCGATGTGACTGTATGGATTACTTACTTTAACTTATTCTAAGTTTTGAAATCATGTCAGGCCTCCAACTTGGTTCTTTCTAAAGATTGGCCATTCTAGGTCCTTTGTCTTTCTAAAATTAGCTTCTCTGTGAAAATAAAAGGTTGCTGTGTTTTGATAGGGATTTTATTGAATCTGTAGATTAATTGGGAAGATTTGTCATTTGAAGAATTTCAGTCTTCCACTCCATGAGCATTTACATCTTTTCACTTATTTAGGTTTTCTTTAATTTCTCTGAGCAGTGTGTTGTTCTCAGTATGTAGTTCTTGCATATATATTCTGTTATATTTATTCTTAAATATGTCAGGCTTTTTGATGCTATTATAAATGGAATTGGTTTTAAGTTTCCACTTCTGTTGTTCATTAATAGCATATAGAAATAATTTGATTTTAGTTCAGTGAACTTTCATCCTTTTAGTTTACTGAAGTCATTTATTAGTTGTAATGGGAATTTTTAGATTGCTTAGGGTTTTCACTGTACATAGGCATGCCCTCTGTGAATAGAGGTAGTTTTCCTTTTTCTTTTTTGCCTTTTATTTCTTATTCATGTCTTATGGCACTGGCTAGGACTTCCAAGTACATTGTTGAAAAGAACTGGTAAGAATGGACATACATGATTTGTTCTCAACTTTAAGGGTTAAGCATTTAGTCTTTTACAGTTAAATATGATGTTAGCTGTAGGTTTTTTGAAGATACCCTAATTAGGTGGAAGACATTTCCTTGTAGTTTACTGAGAGGTTTTATCTTGAGCAGGTATTGAATTTTGTCAAATGCTTTGTCTACACCTATAAAGATGATTGTATGATGTTTCTCCTTTTATTCTATTGATAATGGTGAATTATATAGATTAGTTTTTGAGTGTTAAATTAGTCTTATATTCCTGGGTTAATTGCAGTTGGTCATTCTGTAGTATCCTCTTATATATTGCTAATTTTTGTAAAGGTAGTTTGCACCCTCAATATATTTTTGAGATATATTGGTATTTAGTTTCCTTTTACTATCTTTGGCTGGTTTTGGTGTCTGAATAATACTGTCTGCAAAAAAATTGAGAAATGTTTTAATGAATCATATATTGTTAAATGAATAGATTTTTGATACACCACAGTCTGCTATTAAATAATTTAGCTGACATATAATTAAATACTCCACTCTTTTGTAGCTTAGAACTCTTTGGATTGTAAGAAACTCAGTTTAAATGAGTTGATATAAAAAATACTTATTAGTTTAGTGGCCCTAAAATAAGGCTCTAATCGTGGTTGAATCCAAGTCTATAGGTGTTAGTGTCAATAATATGCATCTGTCTCTTTCCTTTTGTTATTTGGTTTCTCCATGTCGGGTGAGAGTTAGCCCCCATCAGCTCCAGGATTATATACTGCATAGACCTTGATATTGCAAAATGAGAGTTCCTCTGTCTCCTAGTGTCTATAGCAATATGTGTAAAAGGACTTGATTGCCCCTACTTGAATGATAGGTACCCAATTACAGTGCCTAGGTCATGCATTGGTTAACTAACCTGTGGGCTAAAGTCTGCCTCTTGCCTGTTTTTTTTTTTTTCCATAGTCCTTGCTGCAATCTTGGACCATTCTGCCTCTTGCCTGTTTTTAAAAAATAAAGTTTAACTGGAATAGGCATGCCCATTTGTTTGCATAGTGTCTAGGGCTGTTGTGCTACAAAAGCAAGAATTAGCTGTTATAGAAACTGCATGCACTACAAAGCCTAAAATATTTATTTTAAATAAAGAGTTTGCTGATCTTTGGTCTAGGGTAAGAGGTTCTCTAGTCAGGCTGTGTTAACTGGCTGTGAAATCAGAGCCCCCTGATTGACAGCTGTGTCATAATTACAGTGAGGGAAGAGGAGCTGTTTCCAAAGGATGGGCAGTTCCTAAAAGGAAAGAATGCCAGACACCTTCCTCCACAATAAAACGAACTTGTCTATTACACCCAATTTTTTCTTCTGTTGGGTCGTGGAGGTAAACATGGTTAGGTGTGTTTTATACACTGATATAAATGTTAATAGACTAATACACTAATTTAAGAGATATAGAGACTGTATTAGGATAGAGTAATAGAATCTCTAAACTACATGAATACAAAGATTAATAGTCTGTGAATAATGTAAATTGACAGATTTTAATTTTTTCTTAGATGATGAAACATGCCTGGGATAATTACAGGATGTATGGATGGGGACATAATGAGCTGAGACCTATTGCAAAGAAAGGGCACTCCACTAATATATTCGGTAAGTTTACTTTTTCTAATTATTATTTCCATTTTCTACCTTCATTTTTAAAATAGGATCTAAGTTTTTAAGTACTTTCTATAATCTGAGTATATCTATGGAACTACAATTTGAAGCAATGTGGAGAAAGTGAAAGGTTCCTAAGGCTAGGATTCTCACCAGGCCCTGGTTGGCTAGCTCACTACACACGTGTGGGCAATGCATTGTTATTGACTCTAGATAAAGAGCTCCACCCTGTGCTCTGGCAGACATGGTGGCATGGTTGCAAGGCTGCAGGAGAGCAGAGATGAGACTGGAGTGGTGGCAGCACCGAGGACAGAGACTGAGACGGCTGCAGGGGTAAGGAGGCCCAGAGGCAGATACCGGCTTGCTGCATGCAGACTCGTGCTAAGTGGACAGGACTCTAGTGATTGACTGTCTTGCCGATGGGTTTCAGCCCCAGGCAAGTTTGCTGTGAATTCAATGTGACCAAAGAAAATGACAGCAAACGTTCTTTGGGGTGAAAGGGTTTATTACCCGGCTTGTTCTCCCAGTGGTAGGTTGAGCACTAGCATCTCTGCCTGTGCCCAGAGCACTGGGCCGAGCTCTCTATGTAGTGCAATAATAGCTTATTGCCTAAAGGTGTGGAAGCGGTAGCCTAGCAACAGGCCAGTTACATCATCAGGTGGTTTAAGTGCAGTGAGGATCCTGGCCACTGGAACCCCAACTTCCCCACATTGACCTGTCACCGTGGAAATAAAGTTGGGTATAAACCCTTTCACCCCAAGAACATTACATTGTCATTCCTCAGTCTCACCAAATCCATAGTGAACTTGCCCAGGGCTGAAACCCATTAGCAAGGCAATGCTCAAGGTGATTTGATTGGTAAAGTGTGTGTTGTGTTGTATATTCATTGTTCCAAGGGAAAAATTAACATTGTGTGTGTGTGGATGGAGGTCTGGGGAAGAGTTGTTTCAGCCTGAGTTTGCTCTTTCTACCTCTCTTGAGTTCAGTCCATTTGTTAACTTCTCAGTTTAAAAGAGTAGGTTAACATATTTAACTAACTTAACTTTTACTTAATCTGTAGAATTACCACGTGTTCTTGATAGTCTTCACATCTTTCCCTCATTTTAAATCCTTCTTGATGCGATGGGAATCATGTAAGTAATGATAGCTGAAGGCAAGAGAATATTAACAGGGTTAGAAGGCACATACATTAGTCATAAGCCATACAGTTGTCCTTACTAATTGTAGCACACCAGTACAGTAATCCAAGTAACAGCATTTTTCTTTGATTGTGATATCATGGAAGAATTTTTCTAATGCTATGATTTCTCTCATAATTTGTTTGTTGCTTGGTTGTTTTCTGTAAAAAAAAAAGTGACTGAAAAGATAATATCTCCTGGGTTTGAGAGATGTTGGGTTGGAGGAATAATGGGAAAATTTTCCTTTAGGTAATGAAAGACACCAGAGATCTCCTAATACTACATTTAATTTAGCAGCTGTCACTTCCTGCAATAGAGCATATTTCTTCAGTAGAGGTTATAGATAGAAAGATTCCCATTGCTTTGTGGGTGCCTGTGGGTAAAATGAGAGTTCCTGTGGCCAAGATTCCCACCTTGTTGGTTGATTAGCTCAATGCACACCTGTGGGCAATACATGGCTGTTGACTCTATATAAAGAGGTCTGCCCAGTGCTCTGGGCACGACACAGTGGTATGGCTGAAAGGCTGCAGGAGAGCAGAGCAGAGGCTGGAGTGGTGGCAGCACCGAGGACAGGCCCAAAGGATGGCTGTCTGGGACGACTGCAGAGATGCCCAGAGGAAGGCTGTGCGGGATGACTGTGCAGAGAGGCCCAGAGGACGACTGTGTGGGACGACTGTGCAGAGAGGCCCAGAGGACAGCTGTGTGAGACGACTGTGCAGAGAGGCCCAGAGGACGGCTGTGTGAGACGACTGTGCAGAGAGGCCCAGAGGACGGCTGTGTGAGACGACTGTGCAGAGAGGCCCAGAGGATGGCTGTGCGGGACGACTGTGCAGAGAGGCCCAGAGGACGGCTGTGTGGGACGACTGTGCAGAGAGGCCCAGAGGACGGCTGTGTGGGACAACTGTGCAGACAGAGGAGCCCAGAGGACGGCTGTGTGGGATGACTGTGCAGAGAGGCCCAGAGGACGGCTGTGTGGGACAGCTGTGCAGACAGAGGAGCCCAGAGGCAGAGACTGGCTTGCTGCATACAGATTCACTCTGAGTGAATGGGATTTTAGTGCTCGACCTACTGCCGGGAGAACAAGCTGGATAATAAACCCTTTCACCCCAAAGAATGTTCTGCTGTCAACTTCTTTGGTCCCATTGAATCTATAGCAAACATGCTCAGGGCTGAAACCCAGTGGCCAGACAATTGGCGAAAGTCTGCAGGGTTCATTGTTGACCAAGGAAAAAGACGAGCTGCCCTTATGGGAGGGGTGCTTCAGCAGGCAGCCCCTGTGAATGGGGAGATGGTGAATTGTCCCCCAGTGGGTATGTGGTCTGAGGTAGGTTGCCTCCTAGAGGGCTGGGCCCCACCCCAGGACTGGAGGCAAGTGGAGGTGACACCTGAGGCTGTAGGGGTGGCCCTTGGTAAAATAAATAGATCCTGTGAGAAGCAGAGTGCCCATGAGGCAGTGGGGATTGTAGGTTGGCTGCTTCTCACACTATTAAAAAAGTCTACAGAGGAGACCCAAGAAATGGCGGCATGAGAATGTGAGCTGCAAACTTATGTGGATTCCCTGAGGAAGGAGATGGCTTTGATGCAAGAGGAAGCAGCACGAGAGCACCGGCAGCAAGGAGCCATTGGATACGAGACGGCAGCGCTGCCAGGTGTTCTGAAGGAGGAAGAGGCCATCAAGGAAAAAGACGAACTCCTGAGAGAAGCACAGGCGGAGGCAGTACGAGAATGTCAGCTGTGAAGCATTGAGGTGAAGGTAAGAGAGCTTCTGAAGACTGAGCTAGCATTGCTGCGAGGCACTGTAACAGAGGAGGCACTTGGGGGAGTGGAGAGAAAGGTGCCATCAGCCCCAGAAATGCAGGAGCTGGGGAAGGATGAAGGGGTGGTGTCAGAGTTACTGGCCCCTCCTGTAATGAAAGCACGCCCAGTGGTTGTAAAGAAAATAAAGACCCAGCAGCTGAAAGTTCCTCAAGGAGAGGAGCAGCGCCCTCCCCAGGTCGTGGAGCACTCTATGCTCCGCCCCTATACTCAGGCTGAGCTGGTGGATTTGGGCTCCCTGTTTAGGAAGAAGCCCTCGGAGTCAGTAACAGCTTGGCTTCTGCGTCTGTGGGACTTAGGGGTGGATGGAATTGTTCTTTCCGGATCAGAGATGGGAAAGCTGTCTTCCCTGACAGTGCAGCCCGCCTTGAGGCAGCGATTACAAAATGCGAGGTGACACGTACAGTTGCTGAAGCGATGAGAACCCGGAAAGAAATAAGACCTGTTACTCACAGGAGGAATTTGAAGGGCCCCGGAAGGGTTACAAGTACCCACATGTGGGTGATTTGATATGGGCAGGAATAGAAGAAAGGAAATTAGACAGGAAGCCAAATAGGATCTTTTTTTATTCTTATTTTTTAAATTCTGTTATCATTAATCTACAGTTGCATGTGCAACATTACGTTTATTAAACTCCCCACTTAATCAGGTCCCCCTACCAACCCCATTACAGTCACTGTCCATCAGCGTAGTGAGATGCTATAGAATCACTACTTGTCTTCTCTGAGTTGTACAGCCCTCCCCGTGCCCCCCCGCCAACATTGTGTATGCTATTCGTAATGCCCCTTTTTCCCCCTTGTCCCTCCCTTCCCATCCATCCTCCCCAGTCCCTTTCCCTTTGGTAACTGTTAGTCCATTCTTGGGTTCTGTGAGTCTGCTGCTGTTTTGTTCTTTCAGTTTTTTTTTTCTTTGCTCTTATGCTCCAAATATGAGTGAAATCATTTGCTACTTGTCTTTTGCCACTTGGCTTATTTCACTGAGCATAATACCCTCTAGCTCCATCCATGTTTTGCAAATGGTAGGATTTGTTTTCTTCTTATGGCTGAATAATATTCCATTGTGTATATGTACCACCTCTTCTTTATCCATTCATCTACTGTTGGACACTTAGGTTGCTTCCATTTCTTGGCTATTGTAAATAGTGCTGCGATAAACATAGGGGTGCATCTGTCTTTTTCAAACTGGGCTGCTGCATTCTTAGGGTAAATTCCTAGGAGTGGGATTCCTGGGTCAAATGGTATTTCTATTTTGAGTTTTATGAGGAACCTTCATACTGCTTTCCACAATAGTTGAACTAATTTGCATTCCCACCAGCAGTGTAGGAGGGTTCCCTTTTCTCCACATCCTCGCCAACATTTGTTGTTGTTTGTCTTTTGGATGTTGGCCATCCTCACTGGTGTGAGGTGATATCTCATTGTGGTTTTAATCTGCATTTCTCTGATGATTAGCGATGTGGAGCATCTTTTCATGTGCCTGTTGGCCATCTGAATTTCTTCTTTGGAGAAATGTATATTCATATCCTCTGCCTATTTCTTAATTGGATTATTTACTTTTTGTTTGTTGAGGTGCGTGAGTTCTTTATATATTTTGGATGTCAACCCCTTATCTGACATGTCATTTATGAATATATTCTCCCATAGTGTAGGATGTCTTTTTGTTCTACTGATGGTGTCCTTTGCTGTGCAGAAGGTTTTCAGCTTAATATAGTCCCACTTGTTCATTTTTGCTTTTGTTTCCCTTGCCCAGGGAGATATGTTCATGAAGAAGTCAGTCATGTTTATGCCCAAGAGATTTTTGCCTATGTTTTTTTCTAAGAGTTTTATGGTTTCATGACTTACATGCAGGTCTTTGATCCATTTTGAGTTTACTTTTGTGTATGGGGTTAGACAGTAGTCCAGTTTCATTCTCTTACATGTAGCTGTCCAGTTTTGCCAACACCAGCTGCTGAAGAGGCTGTCATCTCCCCATTGTATATCCAAGGCTCCTTTATCAAATATTAATTGACTGTATATGTTTGGGTTAATGTTTGGATTTTCTATTCTGTTCCACTGGTCTGTGGGTCTGTTTTTGTGCCAATACCAAATTGTCTTGATTACTGTGGCTTTGTAGTAGAGTTTGAAGTCAGGGAGCATAATTCCCCCTGTTTTATTCCTCCTTCTCAGGATTGCTTTGGCTATTCGGGGTCTTTTGTGGTTCCATATGAATTTTAGAATTATTTGTTCCAGTTCATTGAAGAATGCTGTTGATATTTTGATCGGGATTGCATTGAATCTGTAGATTGCTTTAGGTAGTATAGCCATTTTGATAATATTTATTCTTCCTAGCCAAGAGCATGGGATGCATTTCCATTTGTTAGTGTCCTCTTTAATTTCTCTTAGGAGTGTCTTGTAGTTTTCAGAGTACAGGTCTTTCACTTCCTTCGTTAGGTTTATTCCTAGGTATTTTATTCTTTTTGATGCAATTGTGAATGGAATTGTTTTTCTGATTTCTCTTTCTGTTAGTTCATCATTAGTGTATAGGAAAGCAACAGATTTCTGTGTGTTAATTTTGAATCCTGCAACTTTTGAATTCAGATATTAGTTCTAGTAGTTTTGGAGTGTAGTCTTTAGGGTTTTTTATGTACAATATCATGTCATCTGCAAATAGTGACAATTTGACTTCTTCTTTACCAATCTGGATGCCTTGTATGTCTTTGTTTCAAAGACACTTTCTATCCCTTTTTCTCTCTCTTCTTCTTCTGGTACTCCTGTAATGTGAATATTGTTCCATTTCGATTGGTCACACAGTTCTCTTAATATTCTTTCATTCCTAGATATCCTTTTATCTCTCTCTACCTCAGCTTCTTTGTATTCCTGTTCTCTGATTTCTATTCCATTAACAGTCTCTTGCACCTCGTCCAGTCTGCTCCTAAGCCCGTCGATCACTTGTCTGATTTCTGCATTGTCTTTCCTCACTTCCTCCCTTAGCTCTTGCATATTCCTCTGTAGATCCGTCAGCATGGTTATGACTTTTATTCTGAATTTTTTTTCAGGAAGATTGTATAAGTCTATCCCATCAGGCCCCTTCTCTGGGGTTGTCTGGCTAAGCTTTGTCTGGACCATATTCCTCTGTCTTTTAATGGCAATAGAAGTGGGCGCTGGTAGCACCACATGTGTCAGCTGGGAGAACAAAGTCACTTCCTGCTTGTTGTTCTCCTTGCCCTTCTCAGGGGCCTGAGCTGTTTTCCAGCACACTGGGAGGCAGTCTCTGGGATAATCCCCTAAGCTGCCTGTGTGTGGGCCGCCTCAACTTAGCCTTATAGCACTGCGGCGGTTTGCAGTCTTGTTGGGTGCTTTCTGGTCTCCTTGGTGCCTTCTGAACCTGGTTCTGGGGCTCTTCCCGCTCAGCTGTGTGCCAGCCGTGATGTGATTCTGTGAGGATGCTGTGGGCGGCACCACTCCTCTGCTGTTCCGCAGCAGTGGCTCTCCACTGGACCCTTTGTGGCTCTGGCCGGCGGGCGGGAATGAATGGCAGGCTGCTGATCTCTGTGGGAAGCCTCAGCGCGACTGCTTTCCCTGGCCTCCAGCCAGGGGGGTCCAAAATTCCCCAAGACTCCCAGCCCACCGGCCGAGTGCACTGGGACAGTTTTGTTCCACTGTTAGGCCTTTGTCACTTTAAGACTTTTTCAAAAAAGCGTCTGCTTTTCTTTTGTCCCTGGGAGCCAGCTGAGGGGACCTGCTTGGGGTCTCTGTCTCAGGTCCTGCACTTCTGTTTTTCTAATCTTTGATACACCACGCGATGTGTGTCAGTGCTCCTGGCGCAGATCACCAGGGCTGGTTATTTGGCAGGCCTGTGCTTCCTCTCCCTCCCCGCTCAGAATCTTTTCCTCCCACCAGTGTGCTGGGATGGGGAAGTGCTCAGGTCCCGCCGGGTCACCGCTTTGTATTTTACCCGCTTCGTGAGGCGCTGAGGTCTCACAGATGTATAGGTGTAGCCTGGCTATTGTATTGTATCTTCTCGTCTCTCTTTTAGGAATAGTTGTATTTGTTGTATTTTCACAAATACATACGGTTTTGGGAGGAAATTTCTGCCGCCCTGCTCACCCGCCATCGTCCCAGAAGTTGCCAGATAGGATCTTACTGGAGCTATGGCAACAACTGAAACCAATGAAGCAGTTCAAGCCATTAAGACTAAAGAGGCAGAGGTCAGAGACAGAGCTACGAGTCTGGCCTGTGTGTCTGTAAGACTTTTTGCTGGAGAGGCTGGAGAATAATGTTCAAGCTTCCTTGCATAGGGACCATTGCAGAGGACTAAGGGCACATAGATTGAGAGGAGAGAATCCTGGAGGGGTGGAGTGTGGATATAATGAGAGTTCCTGTGGCCAAGATTCTCACCTTGCTGGTTGATTAGCTCACTGCACCCCTGTGGGCAATACATGGCTGTTGACTCTATATAAAGAGCTCTGCCCAGTGCTCTGTGTGTGACACGGTGGTATGGCTGCAAGGCTGCAGGAGAGCAGAGCAGAGGACAGAGGCCCAGAGGACTGCTGTGCTGGTCGACTGTGCGGAACGACTGTGCAGAGAGGCCCAGAGGACGGCTGTGCAAGATGACTGTGCAGAGAGGCCCAGAGGATGGCTGTGCGGGATGACTGTGCAGAGAGGCCCAGAGGATGGCTGTGCGGGATGACTGTGCAGAGAGGTCCAGGGGACGGCTGTGTGGGACAACTATGCAGACAGGGGAGCCCAGAGGCAGAGACTGGCTTGATGCATCCAGATTTGCTCTGAGTGAACATGATTTAAGTGCTTGACCTACCGCTAGGAGAACAGCCATGTAATAAACACTTTCACCCCAAAGAACGTTCTGCTGTCAGTTTCTTTGGTCGCATTGAATCCATAGCAAACTTGCCCGGCGCTGAAACCCATTGGCAAGACAGTGCCACAATATGGGACATAAGTGCAGTTAAAAGCCATTATATTTAATAGTTAATTAAAATGAGATCTTCCTTTTCAGGTAAATATCTCTTACATTAAACTAAGTGGTAAGCTGTGAGCTCTTTTAAAGTATTGGAGTACAAATGTGTACTGAAAATAAATGTTGGATGTTAATTTTCAGCTTTTTTTTTAAACCTGATTTCTCAGAACATCTAATGTATTAATGTTTAGCAAATAGATACTGAACCAAGTAGTTAAATAACATACATTATTGCATTTAATCATTGTAATAACTGTGTAAGGAAAGGTGATTTACCGAATTTAAATTCAGAAGGTAAATGAGCTTTCAGGTAACTGTAATTCATTTCTTATAAATCAATACAAATCTTTTAGTGAAAGGGATTTTTTTTCTTATTTTGGTGAAAAGTGGTTTTGATTTGTGGGAATTCTGTCAGACTTCTTCAAATGTAAACTTTGTAGATTACTATTTGGTTAGTTTGGTAAATGATGATTGCAGCATATAGGTTCAGATTATTTTCAGATGAGATATTGCCAGCTGGTCATTAGAAGCACTTTATTTACTGGGTAAACTGAGAGTTATTTGGGTGATCAAAGAAGTTAAGGGAGGTTAGAGTTGGAATGGGAGGCTTTACAAAATGAGCCCTTGAATTCTGAGTTAAATGAGTACAGAAGCAAGGCTTTGCCGGTGGTCCTCCATTTCAGAGGGATCATCAGGTAAATAATAGCAATTTAGTATATTCCTGTGAACAAAGTGAAGGTTCCTATGGCCAGGATCCTCACCTAAACCTAAACTACTTGGTGTAACTGGCCTGCTGCTAGACTACTGCTTCCACACAGTAGACAATAAGCTATTATTGACTGAGTCACTGTATAAAGAGCTCTACCCAGTGCTCTGGGTGTAGACAGAGACAAAGGAGGGTTACAGACCTGCACACTGTTGGATACAGACATAATTCTAGTGCTTGACTTATCACCAGGAGAACGAGCCTGACTGTAAGAATCTAAAAACAAACATTCTTGTTGATATCAACCTGAAGAGAACTGGGTGGGAAGAAGACCAGGGAACGTATCCAAGTGTGGTGGAGTGCATGTCTTATTAGTGGGAAGATACACTTAGTGATAAGTTGAAGAAATTATTAGGAGTGTATGAACAAGAAAATAAAATGTAAGTTAAGAACAGCCATTCTAAGAAAATACTTGTATAGCTTTAAACCTTCAGAAGAAGACATTATTTATTGAGTAGAAAAGGAAAGAAAAGAAGGAACAGTAACTATGTTCTGTACTGACTCCTGAAATACTACCAAGATAACTTGGTAAGACAAAGTGGAGTTTTAATACTTACCCTGATAAGGTAGATCACTACTTCATCAGAGCCTTAGCAGCCTGTCAGATGGGGAAGGACAGTGTTGAGATATTTACTGAGAATTTAAACCTGGTTTAAGATGGGCCTTTGAGTTCGGGAATGCTTATGATGGGATAAGGACCATGATATAGTTTATGATTGGTAAAAAGAGAATTTGGAGGCAGAAGTGCAGAGTTTTGGAGTGTAAGCCATCATTTGATACTTTCTGTTGAAGAGTTGTTGGGTCTTTTGGGAAGTTCCTGGAATGAACAATAAAATTATTGCAACTTCTGCCTCTGACCAAGAGACTCCTGGAATAGTAAACTCATGTTAAGGAAAACAATATAATAGTAAAGTGATGTTAGTTAATGTAGATAGTAAGCTGTATGGATGATTTTCATTCTCAGAAGATAGAAATAATTGCATTCCTGGGTTTGAGGAGGACCCATCTGCTTCCTGTTATGTATTTTTTTACTATGCTAACTAGATTTGTTTTGCTATTGTCTTATTCAGGATTTTTGCAGTTATATTCATTAGGAAGATTGGCCTGTCTTCTTGTCATGTGTTTACAGTATTTGGTTTTGGTATCAGCCAGCTTTGTTGAGTTAGTTCCTCCCTCCAAGAAACATTTCCTTTAAGATTAGGATTATCTCTTTGTTAAAAATGGGTAGATTTATTATTTTGGTTTTTCTCTACTCACATTTTGTTTCATGGCTTTGTTTTTCAGTGTTATCAACCAGCTTTTAGATTGTTAAGGATTATTGTAGTTTCTGTTCCACTCTGGTTATCTAGTCTTGTTATACTTTTATTACCATTTTTAAATATATTTTTTGCCCTTTCTGTGGATTTATACCAGCAGAGAATGGTTGTCTTATGATTTAGCTTATGATCTTGAGCCACCTTCCCCATTTCTTGTATTAGAGCCACCCTCCCCATTACTTTTATTAATACTCTTTTTCTTAATCTATCTCAGTTAAGTAGATAGATGTCTTGTATTGTGACCAGGAAGAAAATGAAGGACAATTGTAATTTTAGTTTTCTTTTATCTTCCTATTCTTTAGGAAAATATATGAAACAAGTATATTATCTATTTTTATGAAAAATTTAAACGTTTTGGGTATTCTTTTTGGTCCTTATATTCCTACTTTGATTTACTATTTTTATATAAAACATTTAAATAGACCTTATTTGAAGGGCATCTTTTTAATAACAGTTTTCCCTTCCTCCCTTCCCCTCAAATATAGGAAGCTCACAAATGGGTGCTACCATAGTAGATGCTTTGGATACCCTATATATCATGGGACTTCATGATGAATTCCGAGATGGGCAAAAATGGATTGAAGATAACCTTGATTTCAGTGTGGTGAGTATACAATAGATAATTTCTTCAACTATAAAAAGACACAGTGTTTAACTATAGTAGTTTTGAGTATTATACTAGAAGTTTAAGGAAATCCTAAATCCCCTTTCTTCTTTTGGGATTATCAGTTGTTATTTAACTATTGTATAAAAGTTTTTCACACCATCTTCCTTTTACTTTTCTGTCCTTATCGTTTGAGGCAATCAGTTAAGCATGTTAAAGTAATAGGGAAAGAACACACGGAGCTAGAAATATCAGCAAAGAATACAGTACTTGATAAATAATGAGTGTTTTGTTTTTTAAGATTGAGTGATTGGGCACAGCTCTGATGAGCCTTCATAATTAGGCCTGCGTCTATCCTTCCAGCATTTTGGCAGAGTTGTTAGATGGTACTGCTTAGGTTTGAAGCGCACATGGCTACATTCTAGTGGTGCAATTTGGGAAAGTTCCTTATTTTTCCTAAACCTACCATAAAATTGCTATTGCATAGCAATAGTATGAGGATGATTTATGATAATCTGGTCCATATTAAGTGCTCAGTAAGTGGTAGCAATTATTTTCATTATTACCAGTCTTCACATAAAAGATGTGTGGACTGTCCTACTCATTATCATATTTCATGATATTTGTGCTTGCTGTTCCTTCTGCTGTAGTCAGAAAGTCACTGTGTATTGTTCTCTTTGGCAGACTGTGCATCATTCAGATTGTGGTTTAAATCCATAATTATTCTTTTCTGATGCCTTTGCTGATGCACAGTAGACAAAAACCAATTACTTTTTAATATTATTCTAGCATTTTGGACTTAACCTCAAATTAGAACAACTTTTATTATCAGGTTTTGATTTGGCTGTGAGTGGCAGAAAATTTGATATAAAAGTTTAAGCGAGATTGATATTTATTTCTCTTTCATGTAAGTTAAGTACAGAGATAAGCAGTTGAGGACTGGTTTGGACAGCACTTTGATCATAAAGGACGGAGGATCATTGTCTTGTTGCTCTGTCAACTTCAGTGTTTAGTTTCAGCCTCCTGGCACAAGATGGTTCCTCAAGATAAGAATGATCAACTTTCCTGTTGCAGAAGAGGGGAGGGTATAGAGGAAAGATATGTGACTGTTTTTTAAGAACACTTGTTGAGAATCGACTACTTCATTTTTGCTTGTATACTGTTGAGTAGATCTTACTTATATGGCCTAACCCGACTGTAAAGAGAGGCTAAGAAATATATTTTTTTTCTGTTCGGCTTTGAAGCTCTCATATGTTATACTTTTTGTGTATTGTTTAAAATATCCCTACTCTGAGGTCATGAAGATATATTCCTATATTTAATTCTAAACATTTTCAAGTTTTGCTTTTGCATTTAGGTCTTTAATCCATATGGAATTGATTTTATATGTAGGGTGAGATACAACTATCAATTAATCCTAGCACCATTATAGGAAGCTTGATATCTATGTTTGAATCTTGATATAAGATCTTGGTCTGCTAGGACATTATCTTAGCAGTTCTCAGCTCTTTATTCTTGTAAACTCTGAAATACTGTTGGAATTTTGATGAGGATTACATTCAACTTACAGCTTATTTTTCAGAGAATTGGCATTTGTGCAATCTCAGATACTCCTGTTCATTAACTTGGCAGCTTTATTAATGCCTAGTAATTCGTTGGTATATCATTGTATCAGTTGGCTCAATCAGGAACTAGAACTATATCCTCAATTAGAAGATTTAATACTGAGAATTGTTAGCCAGGTAATGGGGAATTGAAAAGGCAGAAAGAGAACATTGAGATATCCAAGAGGTGGTAACCACAGTAAACAACTACCATCCCTGGGGCTGTGAGAAAAATGCAAAAAGGTTGAGATAAAATTTAGTAGTTTGGGACTCTGTGTCTGGTACCTTATGAGCTCTTAGAAGGGCTTACTCAGAGCTAGGACTCAGGCCTCTGAGGAGGGGTTACCCAGCTAGTGCTTAGTATCTCTAAGGCCCAGAATGAAACTGATTTGGGGAGTTTGTTTGTGTAGCAGGGGAACTGTAAACTGGAACTAAGTGCCACTGCCAGGGTGAAGAACTATGCTGGTTTGACACTGTCAGACACTAGAAGTAGATGGTAAGGGATAAGTCCTTCCTCCAGCCTCATATTATCTTTGTCGAATCTCCTATTGGCATAGCCTATAAGGGAGCCACCTGACAAATGAGAAATGCATGTGCAGAGTTCCAAATCTAGTATACCAAAGTAGGGTATAGAAGGATGGATTTGAACCTGAGAAAAAATAGCTTAATAATCAGCAGTCATTTACCATCCCTTTACCTTTCTTTCTCATATGTTTTAGTTGTATATTTGCACATACATTATACAGTTGACCCTTGAACAGCATATATTTGAACTGTGTGGGTCCACTCATACGTGGACTTTGTTCAGTAAATATATTGGAAAAGTCAGGATTTGTGACAATTTGAGAAAACATTTTCTTTTCTTAGCTTACTTTATTTAAGAATATTAATACATACAAAAAAACGTGTTAATTGTTTATGTTAGCAGTAATGCTTATTGTCAACAGTAGGCTTTTAATAGTAGTTAGGTTTTTGGGGAGTCAGAAGTTACACCTGGGTTTTTTTTTTAATTGAAGTATAGTTCATACACCATATTATATTGGTTTCAAGTAAACAACATAGTGATTCAGCAGTTTTATTATATTAAATCAAATTAATATTAAATTAAAGAAAAATAAAAATTAAATTCACATTAAATGCTCACTCTAACTAGTGTAGTTACTGTCAGCAGAATTATAGACTGTATTCTCTATGCTGTACTTTCCTCCCTGTGACTAATTTATATTATGATTGAGATCTTGTGCCTCTTTATCCCCTTCACCTATTTCATCCACCCACCCCAACCCCTCCCCCATGATAACTACCCGTTATTTTTCTGTGTCTATGTGTTTATGTCTGTTTTGTTCATTTGTTTTGTTTTTTTTTAGATTTCACATGTAAGTGAAATCATATGGTATTTGTCTTTCTCTTTCTGGCTTATTTCACTAGCATTATACCCTCTAGGTTCATCCATGAGTTGTAAGTGGAAAGATTTTATTCTTTCTTATGGCGGAGCATTTATTCCATTGTGTACATGTACTACAACTTCTTTATCCATTCATTGATGGACACTTCTGTTGCTGCCATATCTTGTGTATTGTAAATAATGCAGCAGTAAACATAGGGGTGCATATACATATCTCTTTGAATCAGAGATTTTGTTTCCTGCAGATAAATTACTAGAAATAGAATTACTGGGTTGTATGGTATTTCTATTTTTAGTTTTTTGAGGGACCGTCATACTTTTTTCCATAGTGACTGCACCAATTTACATTCCCACCAACAGTTGGAAGGTAATACTACTGATTTTTTGCTTACAAAGTACCTGCTTTCTCAGTTTATATATTGTTACATTTTCTTCTACTTTTTTAATTGTGATTTTTTTCTACATTTATTTCTAAATAACTTGGATTATATATATATATATCAAATGAGTATTCAGATTAATTTCCCACCTAGGAGTCAGTTTTCTCAACATTGTTAATTTAATAATCCTTTATTCCTTTATCCTACCATTATTTTTTGGTACCTCTTTTAATGCTTATTAATTTATTATGTATACTAGGAAAAATAGTTAAAATTCATGAGGAGAGATAGAGGAAAACATTGACATTATGCTGTAATGATTAGAATAGAAGGAAAGGGTACAGTAGAGAGAGTGCTATTCCAGAATTCAGTAAGTGGAGGTTTTCGGAGGAAAGAATAGTCAACAGCATCTTGATATTGTCACAATAATATGTAAGGTACATGAAAATGGCACATTGGTTTTAGCAATTAGGAAGCTATGGTGACAGTAATACAGGAGTTCCATCAGTTACATTGACAAATGGGAGGTGAGATTGCAGATGCACAAGAAATAAAGATGTGGAAAAACTTTCTGCACAGGGCATTTCCAAGAAGCATATGAAGTATTGAAAGTATTTTGACAACTATAAAACATTTTGTATATGTGAATATTTTCAATGTTTTCACAGAATTCAGAAGTGTCTGTGTTTGAAGTCAACATTCGATTTATTGGAGGCCTACTTGCAGCATATTACCTTTCAGGAGAGGAGGTGAGCAAAATCTTATAGTACATTGTCTTGGGAGAAGGGGCTTTGACTCAAATTTAATAAAATGAAAGATTTCCTTAGTGGCATATCATTTTTTTTAATTGCATAATATCGAACTAATGTAAAAGTTTGCTGAAAGAACTAGATTTTTTTGATAGAACTGTTCTTTGGGAATAATGATTTTCCCTTTTGAGAATCTCAGTAAAACCTAAACTCATCAGAGATCTAACTTTATATCCTGCACATCTCCTTTGCAGGAATAATCTTTCTCCAGGATTTTGCTGCTGCAATTAATTTCATTGTTGAAACAAACAAACTGCCTGTTTGGAAACTGAATGTAGTTTTTTGCTATTAAAAAAAAAACCACAACAACAATTTGAATTCTTTCTGGAATTCTTGGTGTAACACACACAGACACACTTGAGACCTACCGTGATGGGGAGGTGGGTGTGGAAATTCCTTTTTTACTACTCACATTGTTAAAGGATGGGATTGGAGAGTGGCAGAAAGAAACTAGGGGAGGAGCTTACAAGTCCTTTCTATTTTGTTTTCTGACAACCCACTTTGCCCATATGTTCAATAGGCTTGTCAGTCAAAATGATTGTGAGAGCTCTTTGTAATGTAAGAAAATTCATCTTCTATTGTATGTGCAGAAAAGATGTTTCTGTGTTGTCTTTAGTTTTTATTTTTTTGATTGACATTGAAGTAGTCATTTGTAGGGTTTTTTTTCCCCCTTTATGGCTGTTAGATTTTCTTCCTTAGAAAGCCTTCCTCATATCTGTTATTACAAAGCAAAATTTGCCATTTTTCTTTTAGATTTTTATGAATTTATATGCTTATATTTAAATATTTTATCTCTTTGTGTGCTGTGTGTGTGAAGAGTGAGATATCCATGTACTACTATTTTTTAAGAATATGGTTGAAGATGCTGGTGTTTAACATATAATGTTAGATAAATAATGTTTATCTTACTGAATGTGTGATTTTACTGTCAGACTTTAGTATGTAACTTAGTTATACCTCCAACTTATCTCTCTATAGCCAGAACACTTCAGTTCACATTTAATAAAATTTAAAAAGTGATGTATTCTCTGGCCAAGAGTTTTTCAAACTTGAGTTTGTATCAGAACCACACTAGGGTGTTTTTTAGAAATGAAGATCCCAAGTCCTACCCACATGATTGTGATTCAGTTTATTTAGTGTAGACACCATTATTTATGTTTTTTATCAAGCCTTCTTGTTAAAGGTGATTTTGTAAATGGTTCTATACTTTAAGAAACTCTGACTTATCTGGTATGAATAAAATCATTGTAAATTAATTGACAAGATTTTATTGAGGTATTACTACATAGAGTAAAATTCGCCCATTTTAGTGTATACTTTGGAGTTTCAACAGTGTATACAGTCTAGTAATCTTTTAACTAGTCACAGTCTAGTCTAACACAGTCAAGATATGCAAGAATTCTGTCATCCCAGAAAATTCCCTTTTACCACTTTATAGTCATTCCAACCCTATTGCCAGGCTCCCAGTAGCTACTGATTTGTTTTCTCCCTCTACAGTTAAGAATATTGGTTTCTTTCATGTATCATAATGCATTTGATATTTATCCATGCATTCAGTAGCTAATTCCTTTTTACTGCTGTATAGTATTCCACACTGTGGCTTGGTGTGGTTTACTGATTTACTGATGGATTTATTTCTAGTTTTGGAGATTATTAATAAAGTTTTTGTAAGCATTTGCCTATAGATTTCTGTGGGACCATAATTTTTCATTTCTCTTGGGTTAATACTTGGAAGTGGGATTGCTGGATCAAATGGTAAGTATGTATTTAACTTCGGAAGGAACTGTCAGACTCTTTTCTGATAATTGCCTATCGTAATGACTAGTACTTGGTATTGCAAGTTTATTATTTTTAGCTATTCTGATAGGACGTAATAGTATCTCTTTGTAGCTTTATTTTGCTTTTCTCTAATGACAAATGATGTTGAACACCTTTCATATGCTTCTTTGTCATTCATATAACTTCTGTGGTGTATTGTCTGTTCAGATCTTTTGCCCATTGAAAAATTTTGTTTTTGTTTTCCTGTTACTGAATTTTTGTGTATTCTATACATAGTTCTTTTATAACCTGTGTTTGTAAATATGTTTTTCCCTGTTTGTGGTTTTTCTTTTCAGTGACTTAACAATATCTTTTGAAGAACTGAAGTTGTTAAATCTTGAAGAAATTCAGGTTATCAGTTTTATCTTTTATGGTTCATGCTTTTGGTATTATACTTAGTACCAAATGTTTTTAATGTTTGCCTAATCCAGTTTCACAAATATTTTCTCATGTTTTTTTCTAAAAGGATTATAGTTTACTTTTAAATCTTTTATCCATTTAGAGTTAAATTCTATATATGCTGTGAGGTATAGGTTGAGTGTGTTTCTTTCCATATGGATATCCAAAAATTCTAGCACCACTTCCTGAAAAGACTATCGTTTCTCTATTTAATTAACTTTGTGCCTTTATTGAAGTCAGTTGACCACATATGTGTTGGTCTGCTTCTAGACTCTGTGTTCTGTGGATCTGGGTCTGTCCATTTTGCCATGACCACACTGTATTATTATTCATTGTTATGGCTTCATAGGAAATCTTGAAATAAGGTTGTGTGAGTCTTCCATCTCTTCCTTTTCAAAATTGTTTTGGCTATTCTAGTTACTTTTATTTTTTATATAAATTTAAGAATCAGTTTGCTGATTTCTCTAAAATATCTTACAGGGATTTCGATTGGGATTACATTGAATCCATAGATCAGTTTAGGGAAAATTGATATCTTGACAATATTGAGTCTTCCAGGCCGTAACTATGACATATCTCTTCATTATTTAGTTCTCTTTAATATTTTTCATTGGTGTTCCTAGTTTTTAGCATACAGATCTTGGACATATTTCATGTTTTTTGGTGTAATTATTAAGTGGTACTGTATTTTAAAATTTCTGTTTCCAATTGTTCATTGCCAGTATATATAAATACAATTGATTTTTTAAAAAAACTTCTAATAAAGACTTATTTTCAGCTGGCCTAGGACATTTTTTCTGCAGATAACTTCCTGATGCTATCATTTTTAAAAAAATTATGGTAAAATGTACATAACATAAAAATTTCCCTCTGTCCATTTTTTAAGTGTACAGTTCAGTGGCAGTAAAAACCCATTCATGCTGTTGTGGAATATACAATTGATTTTTATGTTCATCTTGTACCATAAAATTGTAAATTCACTAATTCTAGTCACTTTTAAGTAGACTTGGAATTTCTTTGTAAACAATCATAAATAGAAATGAGTTTTATTTTTTTGTATAGAGAACAGTTTGATTTGTGTAGTTCTTTCATCCCTTTTTCTTGCCTTATGCCCTACTGAATGGCCTAGAACCTTCACTACACAGTTGAACAGGAGTAGTGGAAGTGGACATCCTTGCTTGGGGGCTAATCTTAGGAGAAGAGGATTTAATCTTTCATCATTAATGTTAACCAGAGGTTTTGGTTTTTTTGTAGATGTCCTTAATCATGGTGAAGAAGTTCCCTTCTATTCTATTCCTAGTTCACTGAGATTTTTAAAAATCGTGAATGGTTTTCAGATGTTTTTGTGGCATTTAATAGCATGGTTATATGCTATTTTTTCTTTACCTCTTAATATTGTTTATTGGTTTATTTTTGAATTATATTGGTTTATTTTTGAATGTTAAAAAATGGCCTTGCATTTTTGGGAAGAAACCTCACTTGGTCATGGTGTATTATCTTATTATAATCTTCTATAATTAATTTTAATTAAATATTGAGAATTTTTTGCATCTGTGTTTATGTAGGATATTGATGTATATGTAGTCTTCTTTTAATATCTCTGTGTGTGGAATATTGACCTATATGTAGTCTTCTTTTAACATCTCTTTGTGTATGTGTGTGTGTTTTGTGTAAGAGTCATGCTGACCTCATGAAATGAGTTGGTAAGTGTTTCCTTTTTTTTTTAATGGGGGAAGTTTGTGTATAATTGGTATTATTTTTTCTTCTTTAATGTTTGGTAGAATTTTCCGGTGAAACTATGTGAGGTTGGAGTTTTTTTATTTTTGTTTTTTCTCTTACGCTCTAAAACTATTGTTTCTTTCATGGGTATGGTACTGATCATATCTGTAGCATCATTAATAATGTCCCCTATTTCATCTCTTTTTGTCAGTCTGGCTATAGGTGATTTAGTATTATTAGTCTTTTCAAAGAGTTCTTTTTTTTTTTGTTTCATGGTTTTTTTTTCTATTTTTGAGCATTCAATTTTACTGCTTTTTTTCTTTTATCTTTACTTCCTTCATGGTTAATGTGCTGTTTATTCTTGTGTCTTATGTTTGGAGCTTAGATCACTAACATGCTAACTTTTCTTTTTTCCAAAAATATAAACACTAGTGCTATAAATTTGCTTCTCATACCTTCTTTAACTGCATCCTGTGAATTTTGATGTTTTCATCTTCCTTTAAATCAAAATATTTTAAATTTCTCTTCTTCCTTTTTGAACTGTGAGTTATTTAGGAGTGTATTGTTTAATTTCCAAATATCTGAGGATTTTCCAGATGTCTTTCTGTTATTTACAGTTTAATTTTTTAATGAGCACTGAATAAATCAAGTCTATTGAATTTGTTGAAGTTTGTTTCATGGGTCAGAATATGGTCTTTTTTAGAAAGAATATGCACATAAAAAGAATGTATATTCTGCTGTGGCTGGGTTAAAGTATCAATTAGGTCAAGCTAAATAATAGTGTTGCTCATATCTTCTGCAGTTTTACTAGTTTTGTGTCTGCTTGTTTTCTAATACTGGGTGAGGAATCTTGAAGGCTCCAATTACAATTATGGATTTGTCTGTTTCTCCTTTAAGTCCTATCCATTTTCACTTTATCTATTTTGGAGGTCTGTTCTTAGGTGTGTACATTTACGATTGTTATGTCTTCTTGGTAAATTGATCCTTTTATTGTTTAAAGTTATTTCTCTTTATACCTGGTCATATTCTCTGCTAAGTTTAGTTTGATACTGATACAGTTACTCTGGCTTTCTTTTAGGTAGTATTTACATAGTATATCTTTTTTTTTATTAAGGTGTCACTGATATATAATCTTACGAAGGTTTCATATGAGCAACATTGTGGTTACTACAGTCACCCCTATTTTCAAGTCACCCCCACATACCCTGTTACAGTTACTGTCCATCGGCATAGTAAGATGCTATAGAGTCGCTACTTGTCTTCTCTGTGCTATACTGCCTCTCCCCGTGCCCCCCCTACATTATGTGTGCTTATCATAATACCCCTTAATCCCCTTCTCCTTCCCTTCCTGCCTGCCTTCCCAACCCCTTTCCCTTTGGTAACCGCTAGTCCCTTCTTGGTGTCTGTGAGTCTGCTGCAGTTTTGTTCCTTCAATTTTTGCTTTGTTGTTATACTTCACAGTTGAATGAAATCATTTGGTACTTGTCTTTCTCTGCCTGGCTTATTTCACTGAGCATAATACCCTTTAGCTCCATCCATGTTGTTGAAAATGGTTGGTTTTGTTTTCTTCTTATGGCTGAATAATATTCCATTGTGTATATGTACCACATCTTCGTTATCCATTCATAGTGCTGTGATAAACTTAGGGGTGCATATGTCCTTTTGAATCTGGGATCTTGTTTTCTTTGGGTAAATTCCTAGGAGTGGAATTCCTGGGTCAAATGGTATTTCTATTTTTAGTGTTTTGAGGAACCTCCATATTGCTTTCCACAATGGTTGAACTAATTTACATTCCCACCGACAGTGTAGGAGGGTTCCCCTTTCTTTGCATCTTCACCAGCATTTGTTATTTCTTGTCTTTCGGAAAGTGGCCATTCTAACTGGTGTGGGGTGATAGCACATTGTGGTTTTGCTTTGCATTTCTCTGGTGATTAGCGATGTAGAGCATCCTTTCATGTGCCTGTTGGCTATTTGTATTTCTTCTTTGGAGAAGTGTCTCTTCAGGTCCTCCGCCCATTTTTTAATAGGGTTGTTTGTTTTTTGGGCATTGAGGCATATGAGTTCTTTATATATTTTGGATGTTAAACCTCTACCGGATTAGTCATTTATGGATATATTCTCCCATACTGTAGGATGTTTTGTTCTGCTGATGGAATCCATTGCTGTACAGAAGCTTTTTAGTTTGATGTAGTCTCACTTGTTCATTTCTTATTTTGGTTCCTTGCCCAGGGAGACATGTCCAGGAATAAATTGCTCGTACTATGTTCAATAGATTTTTGCCTATGTTTTCTTCTAAGAGTTTTATGGTTTTATGTCTTACATTCAGGTCTTTGAGTTTACTTTTGTGTATGGAGTTAGACAATAGTACAGTTTCATTCTCTTACATGTAGACATCAAGTTTTACCAACACCAGTTGTTGAAGAGGCTGTCTTTTTTTCCCCATTGTATATTCATGGCTCCTTTATCATTTATTAATTGACCATATGTGCATGGGTTTATATCTGGGCTCTCTATTCTTTTTCATTGATCTAAGGGTCCTTTCTTGTGCCAGTACCAAACTGTTATGGTTACTGTAGCTTTGCAGTAAAGCTTGAAGTCAGGGAGCATAATCCCCTCAGCTTTGTTCTTCTTTCTCAGGATTGCTTTGGCTATTCTGGGTGTTTTGTGGTTCCATATGAATTTTAGAATTGTTTGTTTGTGTTCATTGAAGAATGCTGTTGGTATTTTGATGGGGATTGCATTGAGTCTGTAAATTGATTTGGGCATGATGGTCATTTTGCCAACATTAACTCTTCCTATCCTGAGCACAGGATGTGTTTCTATTTATTGGTGTCTTCTTTAATTTCTCTCATGAGTGTCTTGTAGTTTTCAAAGTAAAAGGTCTTTCACCTCCTTGGTTAGATTTATTCCCAGGAATTTTTTTTTCTTTTCCATGCAATGTAAATGGAATTGTTTTACCAATTTTTCTTTCTGTTAGTTCATCATTAGTATATAGGAATGCAACAGATTTCTGTATATTAATTTTGTATCCTGTAACTTTGCTGAATTCAGTTATTAGTTCTAATAGTGTTTTTGGTGGAGTCTTGCGGTTTTCTATGTATATCATGTCATCTGCAAACAGTGACAGTTTAATTTCTTCCTTACTATTTGGATGCCTTTTATTTCTTTGTGTTGTCTGATTGCCATGGTTAGGACTTCCAGTACTTTGTTGAATAAAAGTGGTGATAGTGGGCATCCTTGTTTAGTTCCCAATCTTAAAGGAAAAGCTTTCAGCTTCTCGCTGTTAAGTATGATGTTGGCTGTGGGTTTGTAGTATATGGCCTTTAATATGTTGAGGTTCGTACCCTGTCTACCCATTTTGTTGAGAGTTTTATTATGAATGGATGTTGAATTTTGTCGAGTGCTTTTTCAGCATCTGTTGAGATGATTGTGTGGTTTTTATCCTTCTTTTTGTTAATGTGGTATATGATACTGATTGATTTATATTATTCCATCCTTGCATCCGTGGAATAAATCCCACTTGATTGTGATGGATGATCCTTTGGATGTATTTTTGAACTCAGTTTGTTAATATTTTCTTGGGGATTTTTGCATCTATGTTCATCAGGGATATTGGTCTGTAATTTTTTTTTTTGTGGTATCTTTGTTTAATTTTGGTATTAGAGTGATGCTGCCCTTATGGGATGAGTTTAGAAGTATTCCCTCCTCTTCTATTTTTTGGTGTACTTTAAGGATGTGTGTTAGGCCTTCCTTAAATTTTTGGTAGAATTCAGCCATGAAGCCATCTGTGCCAGGATTTTCGTACTTAGGCAGTATTTTGATTACCTGTTCGATTTCATTGCTGGTAATTGGTCTGTTCAGATTTTCTGTTTCTTCCAGGGTTAGTCTTGGATGGATGTATTTTTCTGGAATTTGTCCATTTCTTCTAGGTTGTCCAGTTCATATTGGCATATAATTTTTTATAGAACTCTTAAGAATTATTTGTATTTCTGTGGTATCTGTTGTAATCCTTCTTCATTTCTGATTGTGTTCATGTGTGTGCTCTCTTTTTCTTGATAAGTCTGGCTAAGGGTTTATCTATTTTGTTTATTTTCTCAAAGAATCAGCTCTTGGTTTCACTTATTTTTTTTCTATTGTTTTATTCTTCTCTATTTTATTTATTTCTGGTCTGATCTTCCTTATGTCTCTCCTTCTACTAACTTTGGACTTCTTTTGTTCTTCTTTTTCTAGTCTCTTTCATTGTGATTTTAGACTGTTTATTTGGGCTTGTTCTTGTTTCTTGAGGTGTACCTGTATTGCTGTGACCATGTCTCACAGATTTGGGGCTGTTAGCTTTTGTTTTCATTTTTCTCCATGAATTGTTTGATTTCTGTTTCAATTTTATCCCCCTGTGTTTGTAGGCTTTTTTGTTTTCTTTGGTCTGAGAAGCCGCTTGATACAATTTCAATCTTTTTGAATTTATTGAGGCTCTTTTTGTGGCCTTGTATGTGATCTGTTCTGGAGAATGTTCCATGTACACTTGAGAAAAATATGTACCTTGCTGCTTTTGGGTGGAATGATGTGTAGATATCTGTTTAGTCCATCTGCTCTAATGTATTGTTCAGTGCCTCTGTTTCCTTCTTTAATTTCTGTCTGGTTGATCTGTCTATTGATGTTAGTGGTGTGTTAAATTCTCCTAACATGAATGTATTGCAGTCTATTTCCCCCTTTAATCCTGGTAGTATTTGTTTTTACATATTTAGGTGGTCCTATGTTAGATGCATAGATATTTATAATGGTTATATCCTCTTGTTCGTCTGACCCCTCTGTCATTATGTAATGTCCTTCTTTGTCTCATTACTTTCTTTGTTTTGAAATCAATTTTGTCTGATATAAATACTGCTATTCTTGCTTTTTTCTCCCTGTTTGCATAAAATATCTTTTTCCATCCCTTCATTTTTAGTCTTTGTATGTTTTTGGGTCTGAAATGAGTTACTTGTAGGCACCATATAGATGAATCTTGTTTCTTTATCCATTCTGTCACTCTGTCTTTTGATTGGTGTGTATAGTCCATATACATTTAAAGTGATTATTGGTAGATACATACTGCCATTTTATTAATTGTTTCCTGGCTTTTTATAGCTCCTCTCTGTTTCTTTCTTCCTCTTATACTTTTGTTATTGATGGTTTTCTTTAGTGTTGTGATTGGATTTCTCTTAAAAAAAATTTTTTTTTGTGTATCAATTTTTGGCTGTAGTTTTTTGGTTACCAGAGTTCCAAGGATAGCTTCTTTATTATGTAACAGTATCTTAAATTGCTGATTACTGTATTTCAAACACTATCTAAAGATACTTTTTTTTTCCTTCTTTTTCTTTCTCCTCCAAACTTTTTGTATTAGATGTCACAATCTGCATTTTTTTGTTTATCCCTTGGCTGATTTGGTTTATAGTTGATTTTGCTTCTTCTGTTTTAATTTCTTACTTGCTTGGTAATTAATTCATCTACTACTACCCTTTCCTATGTGTTTATTTTTACTGGTGAAAGGTATTTAGCCTTAGGGACATTTCCAGTCTATAGCAGTCTCTTTAACATATCCTGTAGGGATGTCTTAGTGGTGGTGAATTCCTTCAACTTTTGTTTACCTGGACTTTGTTTAATCCCTGCTTCAAATCTAAATGATAATCTTGCTAGGTAGAAGATTCTTGGTTCGAGGTCCTTCTGTTTCAGTACATTAAATATATCATGCCACTCCCTTCTGGCCTTCAAAGTTTTTTGCTGAGAAGTCTGCTGATACAGCAGTTTCTTTTATAAGCAGTCTTTCTTCTCTCTCTGGCTGCTTTCAATACTCTTTCCTTATCCTTGATCTTTTCCATTTTAATAATTATATGTCTTTGTGTTGTTTTCCTGGCGTTCCTTTTTTTAGGGGCTCTTTGTACTTCCATGACCTGAGTGTCTATATCTTTCCCCAGATTGGGTACATTTTTAACAATTATTTCCTCAGACACTTTCTATCCCTTTGTCTTTCTTCTTCTGATACCCCTATTATGTAAATATTATTTTGTTTGAATTGGTCACACAGCTTTCTTATCATTCTTTCATTTCTTGAGATCCTTTTTACTCTGTTCCCCCACTTCATTGTGTACTGTTTTCTAATTTTCATCTCCTGACTATCTCTTCTACCTGCAACAATCCTCTCTTTAATCCTCCCATTTGTAGGTTTCATTTCAGATGCTGTATTCTTCAACTCTGAGTGGCTTTTTGTCAGATCTTCTCTTTAAGTCCTCCCTGAGGTCTTGAATATTTTTCTGTAAATCAGTGAGCATGTTTATGATTTTTATTTTGAAATATTTACCAAGAAGATTGGTGATCTCTGTTTTATTTAGCCCTTTTTCTGGTGTCCTGTCTTGTAGTTTGTTTGGAATGTATTCCTCTGCCTTCTGGTTTTGTCAGGGTTTCTGTGTTTCTTCCTTTGTATTAAATGGTTCTGCTATGCTTCCTGGCCTACAGAGGAATAGCTTTATGAGGAAGGTGTCCTGTGGTGCCCAGAAACTCAAGATTCTTTATTCTCCTGGTTCTACTTTACGGGAGCCCCTGTTGTGGGCATGCAGTGGGTGGGGCTGCCTTTCTGTCTGTCCTGCAGCAATTGCGGAGCTGCTGGGGTAATGGGGTTAATGGCAGGCTGATGTGTGACTCTGCTCAGGCGGGATGTGCAGCACCGGGTTTGGACACCTATGGGAAGAGAGGAGCTCTTGGGGTTGGCTCCTTCAGTCACCTCCCCAGCTGAACTGAAATAGAGCTGAGAAAACTGGGAGAGTCTGTCTCCCTTTGCCTGCCAGGCAGCAGTGGGGTGGCTGCTGGCTGGCCACACAGGGAGGGGCCTTGGAGCTGTGTTTTCAGTGAGGGGCATGCAGTGTCTGGGGCTCCCGAGAGTTCCTGACTTGTTGGACCGAGGGAGGGCTGAGGAGATGTCGTCCACCTGCCCTTTCTCCTGAGGAGAGAGCTTGGTCCAACCCTCACCCTTCTGGTACCCTCCCATTGCTGGCATCTTACAGAGTGCTGCATCTGCTTTGGGTCTCAGGACTGGTGGAATGTGCCTGTCCTCCACAAGTGGCTGGCATCTCAGCCTCCCAGAGTGTTCTACCTGTCCCTGGTGTTCAGCACCATTGATCACCAGAAACCAGTGTAATGTGGGCTCATGGTCTCGGGGCTGACCTACAGGACCAGGTGTGCAGAGTTCCTCGTCTCTTACCTCCTCCCCGTTCCGTTCTTGTTTCTTCTGCCTGTGGGCAGGGTTGGGGGAGGGCTTGGGTCCCATTCGATTGCGGCTCTGCCACGTTATCCTTTTCTGTGTGGTCCTCTCTTTTTCCCCAGGTACAGGTGGTCTGTTCTGCAGTCCTCAGGTTGTTTTCAAGTTTAGTTGTATTTGCTGTATTTTTCTCTTTTATGTGTTTTTGGGAGGAGGTTTCTGCCTTGCCTTCCTACTCTGCTATCTTTTTCTCCGCCTCCTAAATTATGTGTTTTTACATTTCAAGTTGGTTTTCCCGTAGAAAGCTTTGGCAGTCTGTTTTCACTTTGTGTGTTTAAACCATCTACACTCAGTATAACTCTTGATACAGATATATTAAAATCTACCACATTGTTTGTTGTTTTCTATTCTATTTGTTTCTCATTCCTCTTTCCTTTTTTTCTACCTAATTTCATATTATTTTTTTGCAATCTGTTTTATTTCCATGATTGACTTATTATTTATACTTAACGTTTCTTAAAAAGTGGTTTCCCTTTGTTTCCTGTTTGCATTTTTACTTGACCCAGGTCTGCCTTCAATCAGTATTATACTGTCTATAATCAGCATTATGCTTGTAAGATTATGGTAATACATTCTCAGTTCTTTTTTCCTTCTTTTGTGCTATTTGTTATACATTTTTTAATGCTACAAACTCATAATACATTGGTACAAATTTTTGCTTTAGATGGTCAATTTTATTCTGTAGCGCTATTACAAATAAGGAACCAAACTTGCATTTTTATCTTCATTTCTGTCATTTTCATTGGTCTTCATTTCCCGGTGTAGGTTCAGGTTCCTGTTGGGTATACATTCCTTCTTTGTGAACAACTTCCTTTAATATTTTTTGTAGTGCAGGTCTCCTGGTTGTGAATTCTCTGTTTCTGTGACTCTGAGAGTCTTTATTCCTTCTTTATTTTTGCAAGATATTTTTTTTGTGTGTAAAATTTAGATTGGCAGTTAAACACGTCACTTCATTATCTTATCATTCGCATATTTTATGATGAGAAGACTGCTTTAATTCTTTGTTCCTCTATATGTAATACATCTTTTTTTTTCCATCTTTGACTTCCTTTAAGATTTTCTGTTTCTGTTTTGTTTTGCATGAAGATTCTGAGTTGTTTTACATTTCTTTCTTTGAGAGATGAGTAGGACTTACTTAGTTTGCTTGAGGGTCTCCAAGCTTCTAAGGTGTATGGTTTAATATCTTTATATGTGAAAAATTCTCAGTCATTATCTTTTAAAGTATTTTTTTCTGCCTCTAATCTCTTCTCTTTCTGGAATTCCAATTATACATACTAAGAGCTAAGGGCTAAAAGACTGTTTGAAATTGTTAGCTCTTGAATTCACTATTCTTTTTTATCCCACCTACTGCTTTTTCATTCCTTGTGTTTCAGTTTCGGTAATTTTTATAGACCCATTTTCAGGTTCATTGATGTTTTTCTCAGCTCCATTGAGTCTACTTTTGAGCCTGTTAAAGGCATTCTGCATCTCTTTGATTTAAAAAAATGTCTTAGTATTTCATTTGACTTTTACACTTACTGTATCTCTGAATTTTGTCATTGTCTTCATGCATGCTTTCCATCTTATCCACCAACTAGGCCTTTAACAGTAATCAGAGTCATTTTAAATTCTGTTTCAATCTCAGTGTGGTTTGTCACTTGTTTTATCTCTAAAAAGTTGATTGATTTGTCTTGCTTTCTTAGGTATTTTGTAATTTTTCATTGAATGCCAAATATGTATGGGACAGTAAAGACTAAAGTCAATACTTATGCCTGGAATAGCATGTCTGTGCTGTTAGTGTCAGCCGTTGAGTCAGTTTAAGTCTGGAGTTGAACCAGGTTTGGGTTTTTTATTGTTAATATTGCTTGCAATGTGCCATTAGTTTCACATTCCTTTAACATTACCTTGTAATTAGAATGGGGGTGGTTTGCAGGCGAGGTTTTCTTAATGTTCTTGCTCTGCCTTCCACTTAGGCATTCCCTTTATGTGTCTCTCCATGCATACCTTGCCTGTCCTCCAGCCATGGACTGCTGTTACTTGTTACTCCATGCTTCCTATACTTTATGTCCACATTCTTTTTTGTTTAGCCTGTATATATTGGAAGCCATGAATTTGTATCATTAGGGCTGATTTCAATCTAATACTATAAGACTTATTCTAGTTTTCTGCCTTTTCATATTTCTAGCTCTCCTTTTTGATAGTGAGAAATCTGCCTCCTGTTATTTCTCATATATTTACCTAATTTGCTTAATTTTACTGGATGAAACCACTTTCCTAACCTCACCAGTCTGCTACCTTGTGAGTGTATCTTCCTCACCTAGGCCCCGCCTAGACTTTATTCCCTTTTGGTTGGCTGTCCTCATTGCCTCATGTTGTTCCCAGACTCTCTCCAGGACACTGCTAGCCACCCTTCTAGGCACAGACCCCTGATTTCAGAAGTTTCTGGAGTGAAATACTAAACAGTGAAAGAAGGGAGAAATGGAGCTATTTTGATGACTGCAATTTCAGATTTTTTTCCAAATTAGATATTTTAAGATGTCCTCAAGAAAAGAGAGTATTTTATTCCTACTTTCATGCTTCTGACTGTGTAGAGGAATTACTGAATTTTTGTGTGTAGTTCACATGCTTGATTAATTTGCACACCAAAAGGTATATGTTTCAAAATTAGTTATGTGCAGCTTATGAAAGAAGTGTCATCTTGGCTATTTTACATTAGGCTCCCTATATGAAGGTTGCGACAAAATGTTGAAATTTTTGGTTGCTGTTGTCATAAGAAAACACTAAAATGCTGAAAAAGTATAAGATGCTATCAGCATTTCCATTTTGGCATATCTATGCCTCATACTTCAAGAAGAAACATTTTGAAGTGGCTGAAAGCATGTGTGCTTTGGAATTAAAGGTTTGAGCCCCTACATGACCTCCTTTTCACCGTGATATTTGCTAAGCTATGTACTTTCTGTAACTTAAATTTATTTGTCCATGAAAACGTGAGTGAGTGTACACTTGAG
The DNA here is from genome assembly GCA_032199065.1 of Smutsia gigantea. Lineage (NCBI taxonomy): Eukaryota > Metazoa > Chordata > Mammalia > Pholidota > Manidae > Smutsia > Smutsia gigantea. The sequence continues at coordinate 23,184 of JAVSCE010014379.1, read as the reverse complement.
AACTGTGAGGACTAAATTGTGTGAAAGTGCCTAATGTAATACCAGACTCAATGGATATATTTACTTTACTTTTCTTCCTTCTTTGGCTTTTTTCTATATTGTAGATAGTCTATGTTTCTAATTAGTAGGGAATTCTTTTACTTTAAAATAGATATAAATAAATTTCTTAGGGTACAGTCTACTGAATTAAAATGTAAAAAGACCATGTTTTAGTTTTCTGACTTTTTCATATAATAGAATTTTACTGATCATTGTTTTTCTTTTTGGTCATTTTACATTGAAAGCTCTGATCCATATCTATTCTGAGAAATCAATGATAAATCTCTGAGATCTGCTAAAAATAAATAAAACAGAAAAATAATTTGAATATGACATTATTTTAATTACTGGGTAGAGACACAAATGTTATGTCTCACATAAGCCACAACACTAACTATAACTTGTAACATGGCAAATTGCCTTTCCTACATTAAGGTAGTTGGGTAACTAGAATAAAGAACATCTTACATGCCTTCTATTTTCTGGTACAGGGAACCATATAAGGGTTCTATGCCATCTTAACAAAGTACTTCTCTCTCCTGTAGATTTATTAATGTTATAAATGTAAAACTGTATCATTTTATTTTCTCAGAGCAAGACTTATATTAAATATCCACAAGTTTAAAAATCTTGATGATATGTTTACTTGATGCTACCCTCAGATAGATATCATTTTTTCTCCATTATTGTCTCTTCTTATTTTTTAATGGTTATCAAAGTGGCATCCCTCCCTGAGTAAAGTAATAACATAATTTATGTGGATAACTGCATCTGAAATTGTCAGATAAGATAGAGAAATGGTTATGTGGAGTTTAATACATGTGTCACAGATAATAAAAACAAAAGAAACAGCAATAACAAAATATTTCCTTAACAAGACACAAGGGTACTCTATTGCATACAGGGTACTGTGTTAACCTTAAAAATAAAACTGTCAGGTATTTTACAAGCAAAAATGGGTTTATTCATGAATAGCAGAGAATTGCAATTGGGACAAGCAAGCTATGGCAAAGTCAGAGGCAAGTCCAAACAAGGGAGAGAAACACTCAGAGGAAAAGGAGGACTTGAGAGGGGCTCTTATGAACAAAAGTTCCTTGGAGTAAACTGGGAGTTCTAAGTGTTGTGGTTCTCATTGGCTGAATTCTGACAGTCCATCATTGACTGGGCTGTTTTTGGGGGGTGGGGAGAAAAACCTTCCTCTTGCTGGGTAGTAAAGCATTAGCTGAAGCAGAATCAGCTCTTAAGGTCCATCTCTTCAGGTTGGGTATGCAGTTGAGTGGTGGGGCCTGAGAGCTACCCCTGCTGGCCTCCGGTCTTGACTTTTTTTTTCCCCAAAGAAACTTAATATGATTTTTTTATTAAGGTATCATTGTTATACAATCCTATGAAGGTTTCACATGAGCAGCATTGTGGTTAGTTACTACCTTCACCCATATTACTGAGTCCCTCCCACACCCCACCATAGTCATTGTCCATCAGCGTAGTAAGATGCCAGAGTCACTACTTGTCTTCTCTGTGCTACACTGTCTTCCCCCTGACCCCCCCCCCACCACACACAAACATGTGTGCCAATCATAGTGCCCCTTAATACCCTGCTCCCGCCCTCCCCACCCACCTCCCCCAACCCCTACCCTTTGGTAACCGCTACTCCTTTCTTCGAGCCTTTGAGTTTGCTGCTGTTAACGTTTCTTCAGTTTTGTTTTGTTGTTATACTCCACAAATGAGGGAAATCATTTGGTACTTGTCTTTATCGACCTGGCTTATTTCACTGGCATAAAACCTTCTAGCTCCATCCACGTTGCAAATGATAGGATTTGTTTTCTTCTTATGGCTGAATAATAGTCCATTGTGTATATGTACCACCTCTTCTTTATCCATTCATCTACTGATGGACACTTAGGTTGCTCCCATGTCTTGGCTATTGTAAATAGTGCTGCGATAAATGTAGGGGTGCATATGTCTTTTTCAAACTGGGCTGCTGCATTCTTAGGGTAAATTCCTAGGAGTGGAATTCCAGGTCAAATGGTGTTTCTATTTTTAGTTTTTTGAGGAACCTCCTTATTACTTTCCACAATGGTTGAACTAATTTACATTCCCACCAACAGTGTAGGAGTGTTCCCCTTTCTCCGCATCCTCCCCAGTATTTGTTGTTCCTTGTCTTTTGGTTGTTGGCCATTCTAACTGGTGTGAGGTAATATCTCATTGTGGTTCTAATTTGCATTTCCCTGATGATTAGAGATGTGGAGCATCTTTTCATGTGTCTGTTGGCCATCTAAATTTCTTCTTTGGAGAGTTGTCTGCTCAGGTCTTCTGCCCATTTTTTAATCAGGTTATTTGCTTTTTGGGTGTTGAGGGTGGTGTGAGTTCTTATATATTTTGGATGTTAACCCCTTGTTGGGTATGTCATTTACAAATATATTCTCCAATACTGTAGGATGCCTTTTTGTTCTATTGATGGTGTCCTTTGCTATACAGAAGCTTTTTAGTTTGATGTATTCCCATGTGTTCATTTTTTATTTTCTTTCCCTCGCCCAAGGATATGTGTTCAGGAAAAAGTTGCTCATGTGTATATTCAAGAGATTTTTGCCTATGTTTTATTCTAAGACTTTTATGGTTTCATGACTTACATTCAGGTCTTTGATCCATTTGGAGTTTACTTTATGTATGGAGTTAGAAAGTAATCCAGTTTCATTCTCTTACATGTAGCTGTCCAATTTTGCCAACACTGGTTTTTGAAGAGTCTGTCATGTCCCCATTGTATATCCAAGGCTCCTTTATCGTTTATTAATTAGCCATATATGCACGGGTTTATATCTGGGCTCTCTATTCTGTTTTGTTGACCGATGGGTCTGTTTTTGTGTCAGTACCAAATTGTTTTGATTTCTGTGGCTTTGTAGTAGAGCTTGAAGTTGGGGAGGGTAAACCCTCAGCTTTATTCTTCCTTCTCAGTATTGCTTTTGCTATTCAGGGTCTTTTGTGGTTCCAGCTGAATTTTAGAACTGTTTCAGTTTGTTGAAGATGCTGTTGGTATTTTGATAGGGATTGCATTGAATCTGTAGATTGCTTTAGGCAGGGTGGCCATTTTGACAATATTAATTCCTCCTATTCATGAGCACAGGATGTATTTCAATGCATTGGTGTCTTTAATTTCTCTCATGAGTGTCTTGTAGTTTTCAGGATATAGGTATTTCACCTCCTTGTTTCGATTTATTCCTAGGTATTTTATTCTTTTTGATGCAATTGTAAATGGAATTCTTTTCTTGATTTCTCTTTCTGCTAGTTCATCGTTACTATATAGGGATGCAGCAGATTTATGTGTATTGATTATGAATCCTGAAACTTTGCTGATTTCAGTTATCAGCTCTAGTGGTTTTGTGGTAGATTCTTTAGGATTTTTTTTTTATACAATATCATGTCATCTGCAAACAGTGACAATTTTAACTTCTTCCTTACCAGTCTGGATGCCTTTTATTTCTTTGTCTGTCTGATTGCCATGGCTAGGACCTCGAGTTCTATGTTGAATAGAAGTGGTGAGAGTGGGTATCTTTGTCTTATTCCAATCTTAAAGGAAAAGCTTTCAGCTTTTCACTGTTAAGTATGATGTTAGACCAGCATCACTCTAATGCCAAAACCAGGCCAAGACCAGAAAAAAAGAAAATTACAGACCAATATCCCTGATGAACATAGATGCAAAAATGCTAAACAATCAGCACACTGAATATATGACATATATGTGGGTCTGTCATAGATGGCCTTTACTGTGTTGTGGTACTTGCCCTCTATACCCATTTTGTTGAGTTTTTATCATGAATGGATGTTGAATTTTGTTGAGTGCTTTTTCAGCATGAATGGATATTATCATGTGATTTTGTCCTTCTTTTTGTTGATGTGGTGTATGTTGTTGATGGATTTTCGAATATTGCACCATCCTTGCATCCCTGGAATAAACCGTGCTTTATCATGATGGATGATCTTTTTGATGTATTTTTGAGTTCAGTTTTCTGATATTTTGTTGAGTATTTTTGCATCTGTGTTCATTAGGGATATTGGTCTGTAATTTTCTTTTTTGGTGGTCTTTGCCTGGTTTTAGCATTAGAGTGATGCTGACCTAATAGAATGAATTTGGAAGTATTCCCTCCTCTTCTACTTTTTGAAAAACTTTAAGGAGGATTGATATTAGGTTTTCTCTAAATGTTTGATAAAATTCAGTGTTGAAGCCATCTCTTCCAGAAGTTTTGTGCTTAGGTAGTTTTTTGGTTACCAGTTCAGTTTCACTGCTGGTAATTAGTCTGTTCAGATATTCTGTTTCTTCCTGGGTCAGCCTTGGAAGGTTGTATTTTTCTAGAAATTTATCCATTTCTTCTAGGTTATCCAATTTGTTAGCATATAATTTTTCATACTTTTCTCTAATAATTCTTTGTATTTCTGTGGTTTCCGTAGTGATTTTTCCTTTCTCATGTCTGATTCTGTTTATGTTTGTAGACTTTCTTTTTTCCTTGATAAGTCTCGCTAGGGTCTTATCTATTTTGGTTATTTTCTCAAAGAACCACCTCCTGCTTTCACTGATTCTTTTTATTGTTTCATTCTGCTTGATTTTAATTATTTCTGCTCTAATCTTTATTATGTCCCTCCTTCTACTGACTTTGGGCCTCATTTGTTCTTGTTTTTCTAGTTTTATTAATTGTGAGTTTAGACTGTTTATTTGGGATTGTTTTAGTTTCTTGAGGTATACTTGTAGTGCTGTGTACTTCCCTCTTAGAACGGCCTTTGCTGTGCTTGACATATTTTGTGGTGTTGAGTTATTGTTTTCATATATTGCTTGACCTCTGTTTTTAGTTCGTCATTGATCAGTTGGTTATTTAGGAACATGTTGTTAAGCCTCCATGTGTTTGTGGGCTTTTTGGTTTTCTTTGCATAATTTATTTCTAGTTTCATACCTTTGTGGTCTGAGAAACTGGTTGGTGCAATTTCAGTGTTTTTGAAAATACTGAGGCTCTTTTTGTGGCCTAGTATATGATCTGTTCTTGAAAATGTTTCATGTGCACTTGAGAAGAATGTGTATTCTGCTTTTGGCTGGAGAGTTCTGTAGATGTCTCTAAGGTCCATCTGTTCTAATGTGTTGTTCAGTGCCTGTGTCTCCTTACCTTTTTTTGTCTGTTTGATCTGTCCTTTGGAGTGACTAGAGTGTTGAAGTCTCAAATGAATGCATTGCTTTCTATTTCCCCATTTAATTCTGTTAGTATTTGTTGCACATATGTAGGTGCTCCTGTGTTGGGTGCCTAGATATTTATAATGGTTATATCCTCTTGTTCGACTGACCCCTTTATCATTATGTAATGTACTTCTTTGTCTCTCTTTTTTTAATATAATTTATTTTATTATCATTAATCTACAATTGAACGTGCAATATTACGGTTATTAAACTACCCCTTCATCAGGTCCCCCCCACCAACCCCATTACAGTCACTGTCCATCAGCGTAGTGAGATGCTGTAGAATCACTACTTGTATTCTCTGAGTTGTACTGCCCTCCCCGTGCCCCCGCAACATTATATCTGCTAATCCTAATGCCCCTTTTTCCCTCTTATCCCTCCCTTCCCGCCCATTTTCCCCAGTCCCTTTCCCTTTGGTAACTATTAGTCCGTTCTTGGGTTCTGTGAGTCTGCTGCTGTTTTGTTCCTTCAGTTTTTTTCATTGTTCTTATACTCCACATATGAGTGAAATCATTTGATACTTGTCTTTTTCGGCTTGGCTTATTTCACTGAGCATAATACCCTCTAGCTCCATCCATGTTGTTGCAAATGGTAGGATTTGTTTTCTTCTTATGGCTGAATAATATTCCATTGTGTATATGTACCACCTCTTCTTTATCCATTCATCTACTGATGGACACTTAGGTTGCTTCCATTTCTTGGCTATTGTAAATAGTGCTGCAATAAACATAGGGGTGCATCTGTCCTTTTCAAATTGGGCTGCTGCATTCTTAGGGTAAATTCCTAGGAGTGGAATTCCTGGGTCAAATGGTATTTCTATTTTGAGTTTTTTGAGGAACCTCCATACTGCTTTCCACAATGGTTGAACTAATTTGCATTCCCACCAGCAGTGTAGGAGGGTTCCCTTTTCTCCACATCCTCGCCAACATTTGTTGTTGTTTGTGTTTTGGATGTTGGCCATCCTCACTGGTGTGAGGTGATATCTCATTGTGGTTTTAATCTGCATTTCTCTGATGATTAGCGATGTGGAGCATCTTTTCATGTGCCTGTTGGCCATCTGAATTTCTTCTTTGGAGAAGTGTCTATTCATGTCCTCTGCCCATTTCTTAATTGGATTATTTGCTTTCTGTTTGTTAAGGTGCATGAGTTCTTTATATATTTTGGATGTCAACCCTTTATCAGATACGTTTTTATGAATATATTCTCCCATACTGTAGGATGTCTTTTTGTTCTACTGATGGTGTCCTTTGCTGTACAGAAGCTTTTCAGCTTGATATAGTCCCACTTGTTCATTTTTGCTTTTGTTTCCCTTGCCCGGGGAGATATGTTCATGAAGAATTTGCTCATGTTTATGTCCAAGAGATTTTTGCCTATGTTTTTTTCTAAGAGTTTTATGGTTTCATGACTTACATTCAGGTCTTTGATCCACGTTGAGTTTACCTTTGTGTATGGGGCTAGACAGTAGTCTAGTTTCATTCTCTTACATGTAGCTGTCCAGTTTTTCCAACACCAGCTGCTGAAGAGGCTGTCATCTCCCATTGTATATCCAAGGCTCCTTTATCAAATATTAATTGACTGTATATGTTTGGGTTAATGTTTGGATTTTCTATTCTGTTCCACTGGTCTGTGGGTCTGTTTTTGTGCCAATACCAAATTGTCTTGATTACTGTGGCTTTGTAGTAGAGCTTGAAGTCAGGGAGTGTAATTCCCCCTGTTTTATTCCTCCTTCTCAGGATTGCTCTGGCTATTCGGGGTCTTTTGTGGTTCCATATGAATTTTAGAATTATTTGTTCCAGTTCATTGAAGAAAGCTGTTGGTACTTTGATAGGGATTGCATTGAATCTGTAGATTGCTTTAGGTAGTATAGCCATTTTGACAATATTTATTCTTCCTAGCCAAGAGCATGGATGCATTTCCATTTGTTAGTGTCCTCTTTAATTTCTCTTAGGAGTGTCTTGTAGTTTTCAGAGTACAGGTCCTTCACTTCCTTCATTAGGTTTATTCCTAGGTATTTTATTCTTTTTGATGCAATTGTGAATGGAATTGTTTTTCTGATTTCTCTTTCTGTTAGTTTATCATTAGTGTATAGGAAAGCAACAGATTTCTGTGTGTTAATGTTGTATCCTGCAACTTTGCTGAATTCAGATATTAGTTCTAGTAGTTTTGGAGTGGAGTCTTAAGGGTTTTTTATGTACAGTATCATGTCATCTGCAAATAGTGACAATTTGACTTCTTCTTTACCAATCTGGATGCCTTGTATGTCTTTGTTTTGTCTGATTGCTGTGGCTAGGACCTCCAGTACTATGTTGAATAACAGTGGAGAGAGTAGGCATCCCTGTCTTGTTCCTGATCTTAGATGAAAAGCTTTCAGCGTCTCGCCGTTAAGTATGATGTTAGCTGTGGGTTTGTCATATATAGCCTTTATGATGTTGAGGTACTTGCCGTCTATACCCATTTTGTTGAGAGTTTTAATCAGAATGGATGCTGAATTTTGTCAAATGCTTTTTCAGCATCTATGGAGATGATCATGTGGTTTTTGTTCTTCTTTTTGTTGATGTGGTGGATGATGTTGATGGATTTTCGAATGTTGTACCATCCTTGCATCCCTGGGATGAATCCCACTTGATCATGGTGTATGATCCTCTTGATGTATTTTTGAATTCGGTTTGCTAATATTTTTTTGAGTATTTTTGCATCTACGTTCATCAGGGATATTGGTCTGTAATTTTCTTTTTTGGTGAGGTCTTTGCCCGGTTTTGGTATTAGAGTGATGCTGGCTTCATAGACTGAGTTTGGAAGTATTCCCTCCTCTTCAATTTTTTGGAATACTTTAAGGAGAATCGGTGTTATTTCTTCTCTATATGTCTGGTAGAATTCAGAGGTGAATCCATCAGGCCCAGGGGTTTTGTTCTTGGGTAGTTTTTTGATTACCAATTCAATTTCGTCACTGGTGATTGGTCTGTTTAGTTTTTCTGTTTCTTGCTTGGTCAGTCTTGGAAGGTTGTATTTTTCTAAGAAGTTGTCCATTTCTTCTATATTTTCCAGCTTGTTAGCATATAGATTCTCATAATATTCTCTTATGATTCTTTGTATTTCTGTGGGGTCCGTCGTGATTTTTCCTTTCTCATTTCTGATTGTGTTTATGTGTGTAGATTCTCTTTTTCTCTTAATGAGTCTGGCTAGGGGTTTATCTATTTTGTTTATTTTTTCAAAGAACCAGCTCTTGGTTTCATTGATTTTTTTCTATTGTTTTATTCTTCTCAATTTTATTTATTTCTTCTCTAATCTTTATTATGTCCCTCCTTCTGGTGACTTTGGGCCTCATTTGTTCTTCTTTTTCCAATTTCAGTAATTGTGTCTTTAGACTATTCATTTGGGAATGTTCTTCCTTCTTTAAATAGGCCTGGATTGCAATATACTTTCCTCTTAGAACTGCCTTTGCTGCGTCCCACAGAAGTTGTGGCTTTGTGTTGTTGTTGTCATTAGTCTCCATATATTCTTTGATTTCTGTTGTGATTTGGTCGTTAACCCATTGATTAATTAGGAGAGTGTTGTTAAGTCTCCATGTATTTGTGAGCCTTTTTGATTTCTTTCTAAAATTTATTTCTAGTTTTATACCTTGGTGATCTGAGAAGTTGGTTGGTAGGATTTCAATATTTTTGAAATTACTGAGGTTCTTTTTGTGGCCTAGTATGTGGTCTATTCTGGAAAATGTTCCATGTGCACTTGAGAAGAATGTGTATCCTGTTGCTTTTGTGTGTAGAGTTCTGTAGATGTCTGTTAGGTCCATCTGTTCTAGTGTGTTGTTCAGTGCCTCTGTGTCTTCACTTATTTTCTGTCTGGTTGATCTGTCCTCTGGAGTGAGTGGTGTGTTGAAGTCTCCTAAGATGAATGCATTGCTGTCTATTTCCTCCTTTAATTCTGTTAGTATTTGTCTCACATATGCTGGCGCTCCTGTGTTGGGTGCATATATATTTATAATGGTTATATCTTCTTGTTGGACTGACCCCTTTATTATTATGTAATGTCCTTCTTTATCTTTTGCTACTTTCTTCGTTTTGAAGTCTATTTTGTCTGATACAAGTACTGCAACACCTGCTTTTTTCTCTTTGTTGTTTGCATGAAATATCTTTTTCCATCCCTTCACTTTTAGTCTGTGTATATCTTTGGATTTGAGGTGAGTTTCTTGTAGGCAGCATATAGATGGGTCTTGCTTTTTTATCCATTCTGTTACTCTGTGTCTTTTGATTGGTGGATTCAGTCCATTTACATTTAGGGTGATTATTGATAGATATGTACTTATTTCCGTTGCTGGCTTTAGATTCGTGGTTACCAAGGGTTCAAGGGTTGCTTCTTTACTATCTAACAATCTAACTTAACTTTCTTGTTAAGTTATTGTAAACACAGTCTGATGTTTCTTTCTTTCTCTCCCTTCTTATTCCTCCTCCTCCATTCTTTCTATAATAGGTGTTTTATTCTTTGCCTTTAGTTAGTATTTGGGTGGTCTTCTTTCTTTGCTATGATATTATTTTCTCTGGTGACATCTTTTTAGCCTTAGGTGTGCTTCTCTCTAGAGCAGTCCATTTAAGATATCCTGTAGTGGTGGTTTATGAGAGGCAAACTCTCTCAACTTTTGTTTGTCTGGAAATTGTTTAATCCCTCCATCATATTTAAATGATAATCGTGCTGGATACAATATTCTTGGTTCGAGGCCCTTCTGTTTTATAACGTTAAATATATCATGCCATTCTCTTCTGGCCTGTAAGGTTTCTATTGAGAAGTCTGATGATAGTCTGATGATGTTTCCTTTGTAGGTGATCTTTTTTCTCTCTCTAGCTACCTTTAATACCCTGTCTTTATCTTTGATCTTTGCCATCTTAATTATTATGTGTCTTGGTGTTGTCTTCCTTGGATCCCTTGTGTTGGGAGATCTATGAGCTTCGGTGGACTGCGAGACTACTTCCTTCCCCAGCGAGGGAAAGTTTTCAGCAATTATTTCTTCAAAGACACTTTCTATCCCTTTTTCTCTCTCTTCTTCCTCTGGTACTCCTATAATGCGAATATTGTTCCGTTTGGATTGGTCACACAGTTCTCTTAATATTCTTTCATTCCTAGAAATCCTTTTATCTCTCTCTGCCTCAGCTGCTCTGTACTCCTGTTCTCTGTTTTCTATTCCATTAACAGTCTCTTGCATCTCATCCATTCTGCTGTTAAGCCCGTCGATCACTTGTCTGATTTCTGCATTGTCTTTCCTCAGTTCCCTCACTTCCTCCCTCAGCTCTTGCACATTTCTCTTTAGGTCCATCAGCATGGTTATGACTTTTATTCTGAATTGTTTTTCAGGAAGGCTGTGCATTTCCATCCCTTCAGACTCCCTCTCTGGGGTTGTCTGGTTGATTTTGGTCTGAACCATATTCCTCTGTCTTTTCATGGCTATAGAATTGGTCACTGATAGTTGCCACATATGTCAGCTGGGCTCTTTAAGCCCGCCTCTTGGGGTGCCGAGTGCTCTCGGGTGTAGCTGCACGCTTTGCGCTTTCCTGTGTATTCTCGTCTCTCTTTTAGCAATAGATGTATTTGCTGTGTTTTCGTAGATAAATATAGTGTTGGGAGGAGATATCTGCCGCCCTGCTCACACCGCCATCTTCCCGGAAGTCCGCTGTTAGATTTTATCCAGTACTTCTTACTCCTGAGGCTTCGCTGGTGCTCGGCACTGGCGTTCCTCCAGCCGTGGCCGCCCACCCGCCAGGGCCTGTTCCCTTCAAGGGCCGACGGGCTCAGGGCTGGGGGCTGCTTCTCACGCGCTTTGCCCGGACCCCACTTCTTTGTCTCTTGTGACATTCTTTATTTTGAAGTCTATTTTGTCCATTACAATACTGCGATTCCTGTTTTTTTCTATTATTTGCATGAAATATCTTTTTCCATCCCTTCACTTTTAGGCTGTATATGTCTTTGGGTTTGAAGTGAGTCTCTTTCAGGCAAAATACAGATGGGTCTTCTTTTTTCATCCATTCTGTAACTGTCTTTTGATGTTGCATTTAGGCCATTTACATTTAGGGTGATTATTGATAGATATGTACTTACTGCCATTGCAGGCTTTAGATTCGTTGTGACCTGTTCAAGGGTAGCTTGCTTCTTTACTATCTAACATCCTACCTTTACTCACTTAGTATGCTATTTCAAACACAATCTAAAGTTTCTTTTTTTCCCCTTCCTTTTTTTCTTCCTCCTCCACTGTTTATATATTAGGTGTAATATTCTGCAGTCTTTGTGTATCCCTTGACTGACTATATGGGTCGTTGATTTAATTTTGCATTTGCTTAGTAATTAATTGGTCTACTTCCTTTACTGTGGTTTTATTTTCTCTGGTGACAGCTGTTTAGCCTTAGGAACACTTCCATTTATAGCAGTCCCTCCAAAATGCACTGTAGGGATAGTTTGTGGGAGGTAAATTCCCTCAACTTTTGCTTGAAATTGTTTAATCCCTGTTTCAGATTTAAAAGATAATCTTGTCAGGCAGTGTATTCTTGGTTTGAGGCCCTTGTGTTTCATTCCATGGAATATATCATACCACTCCTTTTTTGCCTGTAAGTTTTTTCTGAGATTTCTGATGATTGCCTGATCGGTTTTCCTTTGAATGTGATTTTTTCTCTCTCTGGCTGCTTTTATAGTCTGTCCTTATCCTTGATCTTTGCCATTTTGATTATTATATGTCTTGGTGTTGTCTTCTTTGGTTCCCTTGTGTTGGGAGATCTGTGCACCTCTATGGCCTGAGAGACTATCTCCTTCCCCAGATTGGGGACGTTTTCATCAGTTATTTCCTCAAAGACACTTTCTATCCCTTTTTCTCTCTCTTCTTCTTCTGGTACCCATATAGTGCAAAAATTGTTCCATTTTGATTGGTCACACAGTTCTTGCAATATTCTTTCAATCCTAGAAATCTTTTTTCTCTCTGTGCCTCAGCTTGTTTGTATGCCTATTCTCTAATTTCTGTTTCACTTACCATCTCCTCTCCCTCATCTAATCTACTTTTAAATCCCTCCATTTTATGCTTCATTTTGGATACTGTATTTTCCAAAATTTCTGTTTCTTTCTTGAAGTCCTCCCTGTGGTCTTGAATTTTTTTTTTCTGTAGCTCTGTGAGCATGTTTATGATTTCTATTTTCAAATCTTTATCAGGAAGATTGGTGATTTCCGTTCCACTTATCCCTCTTTCTGGTGTTTGTAAGATTTTGGTTTTTACCAGGGTCTTTTGTGTTCCATGTCTGTAATGATTCCTACGGAAAAATAACTTTGTGTAGGTGGCACCCTGTAGTGCCCAGAAGCTCTACTTTTTGGAGGTCCCCAGCATCTGGAGTGATGGCAGGGGTCGCAGGCGAGTGGCGCCAGTGCCTGCCTAGAGGAAAGAGCTCTTTCCTGCCAGGGCCAGTGGGCCAAGCGCACAGGAGGAGCCTGTGCATTACAACCCTGTGGCTGCCAAAGGCGGGGCCACCCTCTGGCTGGCCTGGTGCAATGGCAGAGGCAGCAGCTTTCTGAACTAATGCCAGCTGGGCGCAAGGACTGGCAGTCTGTGTATCGCCCTCTGTGCGCTTCCCCTGATGGCAGTGGAGCACCTGAATCTCCTGAAAGTTCCCAACCTGCTGTGTTGTGTGTGCTGCGATGATTTAGTCCATCTTTCCTTTTTCCTGAGCAGCTAGCTATGTGTAATCCTTGCCCCCTTCAGCAGCCTTCTCGCTATTGGGAAGTCTTTTAAAGTGCCTGCCTTTCTTTTGTCCCAAAGCAGTCAGTTGTGGGTACCTGTTCCACAGAAGTGGCTGGAATCTGAGTCTCTCTGAGTATTCCACCCATCTTTACTTTCTAACCCCACTAATCCCCAAAGCACCATGTAATGTAGGTTCATGCTCCCAGAGCACATCTGCAGGGCTAGGTTTTCAGGAGTCCTAGGCTTCTACCCCCTCCCTGCTGCATTTTCTCTTCCTCCTACCAGTCAGCTGGGGTGGGGGTAGCTCTTGGGTCTCACCGGATCATGGTTTGCTACTTTACCCTTTTCTGTGAGGTCTTCTCTATTCCCCAGATGTAGGCAGTTTGTTGCAGTCTTCTTTCTGGTCGCTCTTTCAGGATTAGTTGTATTTGCTGTATCTTTGTATCATAAGTGGTTTTGGGAGGAGGTTTCTGTTTCAGTTCTAATGCTGCCATCTTTAAACCTCTCTTGACTTAATTTTAGTGAAGTTTCCATTTATTAATGTCAGAATAGTTTCTAAATAAATTTGGGGATGTTTTCTAAGACAAATAGAATATCATTTTTTGACATAAAGCCATGTAAGTTCTTTTTTTTTTTTAGGATTATCTTTATTTATTTAAGGTATTATTGATATACACTCTTATGAAAGTTTCACATGAAAAAAAACAATGTGGTTACTACATTTACCCATATTATTTTGTACCTCCCATACTCTATTGCAGTTACTGCCCATCAGCATAGGAAGATGCCAGAGTCACTATTTGCCTTCTCTGTGCTATACTGTCTTCCCCACGATCCCCCCCACACCATGTGTGCCCATCATAAGGCCATGTAAGTTCTTAATTAAAAAAAAGACATGTTAGAGTGTTAATTTTTCTTAGTCAAAAGAATTCGATGATATTTTGAGGGGGAAATGAGGCAGAAGAATGAGACACCCTGTCTTCAGGTTTCTGGGTTTTGGTGCTTAGACTAGTGACAGTTACTAGATATTGAACACTTTCAGAATACTGCAAAGATCATCAGTTCATTTTAAGTTGAGTTTGAGGAAATTTTGCTGTATTTAAGTGGAAATAGGTAGTAGACAGATGTAATGGATCAGATACTTATTGGAAAAGTCTTGACTCCAGATACAGATTTCAGAGTCGGTTGCTGTATAGCTGATAATTGAAAACAAGCACATGTGAAATTGCTTAGGGAGACAATTTAAGATATGAGAAAGGGGACCTAGAATCAAGCCTTGAGAAACAACAATAATGGTTAGATCTGAGGAGGATGAGTCAGTGAAGGAGGGAGTGAGATCGACAGATTATTGAACAAAAAGGAGAAAATATTTTAAGGAGGAACTGGTCATTAATGACTGAAAATGCTTTTTGCTCAAATGTGTGGCTAATATGTAGCAAGATCCATTTCAGTTAAATGATGGGGGTAGAAGCCATGTTGGAATATGTTGAGTGAGTAGGAGGAGAGGAAATGGATACAATAAATTAGACAATTTTGTTAAAATTGGAAAGGTACTTGTGTTATTATGTTAGTATGAAGAACAGACAATAAAAATCCAACTACTTAAATACCTTATGTATGTTCAGAAAGAAAGGCTGAAAATATATTAAAATATTAATAGTATTTGGATTAGAATACATGGACCTGTGTACTATTTTTTAAAATCTCCCTTTTTCATTTTCCTGGTTTTTAAGATAAGCAAAAATTTAATAGATAACAACAAAATATGGATTATTTTATCAGTCATCTTCCAGTTAAGAGACAAAAACCATGCCAATTGTTTGAACAGTGTATTTAATACAAAGAATTATTAACTAGACATAGAGTTAACTGGGTAAGTGCTAGATTAAAAAGAATAAGGTGTCATGGAGGTGGCTCTTACAGGAAGCACTGAGGGCTGAGAGAATAAATCTTAGAAACTTTAACAGGAAGGGTAATGCAGAACTCATACCTCTGATGAAAGTGTGCCAGCAAGCTCATGCTCCCCTCTTTGGAGGTGTGAGGGGTGAGATGGATAAAGCTGGTTCTGCATGTGTTGGACAAATTGCTAAGTGGATTTAGCTGCTGCTACAGGAAGGCACTGCTATTGCTGCTGATGTAAAGGGTTAAGAAAACAACTCACCATAATGCCTGAGTGTCCTTGCATACCTTTGTTGAGAATACCAAGAATACAAGGCCCTGACTGTTCTTTACCTAGGTCATCAGGGTTATACTTGGAGGGATGAGTTGATGTCATCTAATTGGCTTTCACTTACTATAAAAGAGCTTCTTCAAGCTCAGAGTTCTTCTACTATAACATAATCTCCTGTGTGTGCAGGAATCCATGTTGGACTCTTTGGATCATCCCTGTGGGATTTAGGTAGAAGGGAGTATGGGGCATGTACAAACAATGAAGTGAATTTGAAGCTTTGGCTGCTACTTTGTCATAAATGGTACAGTCCTTTATCTCTGACCCAGTATTTTGTCTTTTTGTGTCTTCTGCCAATATTCATAAAATTATGGCAGGCTAACTTGTTAGCTTGCAAAGTGAATAAAATCTTAGAATCCATTATAAGTTTTTAAGTATTGTTTGCAGGCTCCTTTTGATTGGGGGGTGTATATGAATATTCTTCTGCGTCTGTGTTAATCTGTAGGTCTTCAATAACCTTCACTTGGTCTTAAAGGTCCTGTCTAGCCTCTAAGGATGCTCCTGTTCATGGTGATAATATTTATCCGGTATGCAGTGTAGAGAGTCAAAGAGAGAAATTAAGAAAAAGAGTTGAGAAATGTAAAATTGACTGAGAAGTTTCAAAGGATGTTTAGTAGAAGTTGTAGATGAGTTTAAGATAATAAATGGTAGAGTTAATATTTGAAAAAATATCAAGAATATTAAGGAAATATTAAAAGCTACCAAAGAGAAAGGGCTGATTACTTAACAAAAGATTGATAGCTGACAACAGAGTTCTCAGCAGTAATAGGTGCCAGAAGACACTGGAGTAATGTCTTTGGACTGCTGAATTAAAGTAACTGCCAACCCAGAATTTTATATTAACCAAACTATCATTGAAGAGGGAGGATGTAAGATACAGGGTAAAGAGATATGCAATGAAGTAGTGAAATATTTTGAGGAATTTAATTACTGTAACAATTAAGATGAAATAATGCAAATATGGGAATATGTCAGTATCTATTGGTATATCTACATTTAATATAGTAAAATAATCAAGAAAGAACATGGACTCTCAAGATGGGTAGTCTTGGGTTTTAAATTCAGACTTATCACTTACTTGCTGAATGACCATGGGCAAGTTAACTGTTTTATACCCCAGTTTCTACTCTGTATAGTGGGAGTAACAGTAATATATATCTCACTGGGTTGCTGTGACGATTACTTGGATTCATGTCTCTGTTTGTCATTTTATCATTTTCATCATCCCAATATTTTTGTAGAATATTTAAAAAGTCCTTAAACCCTTGTGTGTTAACATCAAATATCTCAGGGAGATGGGGTTGGTATGGAAGAGAAGATAATTTACTTCTTATAAATCTCTCTATCCTTTGGCTTCTTAAATTCATTCAACACTTGCTGACAGCCATTATATGCTGACACTCTTTTAAATGCTGAGAGTACAACAGTGAATAAAACAAAATTCTGCGCATCTGTAGCTTATATTCTCCTGTGGAGGTAATAGGCAATAAACAAGATAGATATGTGAGAAAAACGTGTATATTTACTCAAATATACATAGACTGATAGTGATAGCACTAAGGAAAAAAATAAAACATGGAAGGGGATAAGGATTTAAAAAATTTTAAATAGAATGGTCAGGGAGTATGAGCAGAGGTAACATTGGTATAAAGACCTGAAAGAGATAAGATATAGCCATGAGGATATCTTTTTATAAAAGCCTTTAGCAGAAAGGAACAGCAAATGCAAAAGACAGTGAAGCAGAAGCCTAACTAGCATTCTCAGAGAACAACCAAATAGGCTAGTGGGACTGATGTAGTTTGCTGGAGGGGGGAAGAAAAGAAGGAGTGAGGCCATAGAAGTAATAGAGATCCACTGCTTATAAAGATTTATAACCTTTTAAAGGACCATGGCTTTTACTGTGAATGAGGCAGGGAGTCATTTGATTGTTCTGAATTCTTAACTTTCTATTTAACATTCTCAGTCTGACTCTTAGATGGAAAACAGGCTGCAGGAATTTTACCTTGGTCATTTAAATAGTCTAGTAAAATAAGCAAAAACACACAATGGATTCCAGTATCACGTCCCTCCTCAGGAATCTACAGTGGTTCCATGCTATCTGTTCTGTCACTCTGAGTTTCATTGCTTATGTTTTAAAAGCTCTTTGTAGTCTTGTCACAGTGTATCTGTTTAATTATGTTTCTTCCAGTTCTTCCAGGCCTACAAATAAATTTTTCAATCCTAATTCCACTAAACCTAGGACCAGTTTTACCATCATTCCATTACCTATAATTTAGTCTCTTAAAATTAACTGGGAGATTTTACATAATAGGTATTGAATACATAATGTTTTCTCTGTAAATAAATGATATATTTTAGAAGTCTTCATTTAAATACTCTTGGAGCTCTGTTAAACATGTGAATAACTGATTTACTTTGATCATCTTACCAGTCAACACTCCTAGTTGCAGAAAACAGAATCTGTTTTACCTAGTGATTCATTAGAGGGTACTGACTAGCTAACAGAGTCTTTGGGAGGGCCGTGAAATCAGATATTTTTGTTATACAGCTTGGAACCACAAGCCAAAAGAAGTGCCCAAGCATGCCATGTAGGTGATTGAGCATGAACTCCATTACCTTCATTTGCCCACATAGTATCTATGAAGATAAGGACCAATCACTAGAATTTCTGTTCAAGCTACCGCAGAAGAATCAGACACCTTTACCACTGTGCTTGCAAGAATACTGCCTCAGATTATTTACTTCTTCCTTCCAAATATTGCATATTTATGGATACTTGTCAATTCCTAGGCTGTACCACTTTGGGTAGCATTCCTCAGTATCCAGTTTACAAACATTGTCTCTGACTGATATATGCTCACTCCATGGTACTGAAGACACCGTTTCTGCACCCCTTCCCCACCTCGTTGTTCTTCCATGTGTCCAATATATTGTGGTGTGCATCCTATGAAAGAAGAGCAAATTATTATAAGTTCTGATGGCTATGACTTATGAATATTTGTATTTTTATCTCAGATATTCAAAATTAAAGCAGTCCAATTGGCTGAGAAACTCCTTCCTGCCTTTAACACACCTACTGGAATTCCCTGGGCAATGGTGAATCTGAAAAGGTAAAATCTGTTCTTGTGTGATTGTTCCTGTTTAGAAAGAATTAGATTAACTGATTTTTTGACCTTTTTAATCCTAAAAATTTCTAACATTGTCTCCACCATACTTTTTAAGACTTAAATTGTTTTTCTGTGCATATATGCAGAAACATTACTTACTTAAAACATTCTCTGGCTTTTAAAAAATATGTTCTTTACTTTGAAACTTTTTACCTGCCTTAACTGCATTTCAGTTTCTACTGCTTGTTTCTCTAAGTCTGGATCTCTTTTCCTCACCTGTATAGTTATAAAATATTTGTTTCTTCTGTTTGCTTATTAATTTCCATTTAGTGCTGTAATGTATTCGGAGTGCTTTCCCTCTCTTGTTTTTTGTACACCACCTGTTGATCTTCTAAATCAACATAGTATAAAATCAGTGCTTCCTAATTTCTGAATGCCTTACAATTAGGGAAGGCATAATTCATGATATTGACTGTAGTGTAGGGTCCATATTATTTATGCTATTGAAGTTCAAAGTGACATTCTTTTCAATATGTTTCATTATAATGGAAAACACTGGTTTCACTGAGAAATAGATGAAATGTTTCTTGGGATAACTATAAATCATGCAAATATACACAATTAAAATTTAAATAATGTCAACATATTTTAACTTGCATTTAAATAGTTTATGCTGACTGAAAGTTTTGCTGCTCATTTTCTCTCCAAATGAAGTCTATTATTCATCTTAATTTTGTTGTTTAGAAATTATGTGAACATTTGACTCCTTGCCCCCAGGCCCTTTAGGATAAAAGTTAGCATTTATTTTTCTGGAGCCATGATTCTGTGACAACTTTGTTTGAAAAAACTAATCTATTTTAGTCATTTCTAATAGAGAATTTTATAGAGTTTATATTTACATCGAGAACTCAGCATTGAATACTGAGCAGTAAGTCTACCTTACTGTTCTCTGATTTCATGCACACACGTGATGCAGATCACTTCCTTGTGAGGAAAAAGCTGGCTGGAGTTCCAAAGCAACCTCTACAAAAGGATGTGACAGAATAATGTTGTGTGCATACCTGTACTCTTTCCTTCGTTTCATGACAGATTTTCTGATCTTCCCTTTAGTACCATTGTCAGAGGCATATAACTTTCATGGGTTTTAAGAAATTAAGTTTAATTAATTTAACATTTAATTCTGAGAGGAAGAAAGACTGCTGGGTATTTTTTTTCTATATAGAATAAGCAAACTAAAGTCAGCTTAAATTCTAAAATTTCAAACAGGTAGAGATAAAAATAGAGAAGTTTTCAAGAATCATGTCTTGAACATAAGTTTAATTTTCATTTAGTTTTTTTCTGTATATTCATACAAGTACATATTTTACTTGAGTTTATATATCATAAATATAATTATACCTATCTTTTAAAGGCTATCCGTTCCTTTTTTTGTGGGGGGGGTCCTACATGTGTCTCACACGTAGGTCTCCTTCCATTCTTGCTGCTGAAATCTAACCCGTGTTAAAAATCTAGCATATTTATCTTCTATGGTATCTAGCGTATTTATCTTTTATGATACAGCAAGCAGAAACACAAACATATATACCAGTGAAGCTTTTAAAATTGTTTGGGTTTATTTTGGCTTGCTTTTGTTCTTTTTCCTCCCTCTACAGGATTTCATGGAAATACTCCTCCAGGTCATCCAATAAAGCCCTAAGTCAGTCTTTGTGATGACTACACAGTGGAACATAGGATATACTATATTATATAGGTTTGAAAACATATACATAGGTTATGCCCTAAGTTATTCAATCATTTCCATACCATTGGTATTTGTTTCTATTGTTTTCCTACCATAAACCTTGTTACAGTACTATTTTGTTATGTATGTCCCTATTTAGTGGAAATGATTCTCAAGAATATGATTGCTGGATCCGAAGGCATATGTCTTATTTTTGTGGGACAGATCTCAAGTGTGTGATTGCTGAATCAAAGGGTGTATGTATTTTTACATTTTATAGTTACTCCCAAAGTGTTTTCTAAAAAGACTCTATTCTCCATCTACAATGTGTGAGAGTACCAAAATGTCTGCAGGTATAAGTTCTGGTGAATATTTTTGACTGACTATTGGCTCTAAAGTGTTGTTCATTGTTATTTTCATTTGTATTTTCTGACTAGTGAATTAGAGCATCCTTTCATAAATTTATTGAAATTCAGATTTACTTTCTTGTGAATCATCTGTTCCTATGTGGTGTTTATCTTTTTTCTAGTTTGTTTGTAAAAGCACTTTGTAGATTATAGAATCAGTATTTCCCTGTTCTAATACTTGTCAGTTGTCTTTATAATAATTTTCCATTTATATTTGTATGTTTTTATATATTCAAATATGTCTTTTATAACTTGGGTTTACAGTTTTGTTTAAAAAGATTGTTTCCCTCTATATTTTATAGTCTTATAGACTTCACCAAAGGTTTTTATGAAATGACTTTTTAAAAAATTTTATCAAGTGTAATAATAGCTTTAGATTTTTCATCAGTTGCCTTATCAGATTGAGGAAGTTCCCTTCTATTTCATTGTGAGTTGTTTTCTATTTCATTGTGAGTTGTTATTATGAATTAGTGCTGAATATTGCCAGATACTCTTGTTCTTCATCTGTGGAGATGATCATAAGATTTTTCACCTTTATACTGTTAATATGCTAAATTACTTGTTAGATTTTCAAATGTTAATCAACTTTGAATTCCTGAGATATTCCTTGGCTATAATGTATTATCCTCTTTATATTTAGCTGTATTTGGTATTAGAGTTATCTGGCTTCATAAAAACAGAGTGAGAAATAGTCTCTCTTCCTCTATTTTCTGAAAGAATTTTTATAATATTAGTATTACTTTCTTCTTAAATGTTTGGTAAATCCATCTATGCAACTATCTGGACTGGAAATTTTCTTTGTGAGAAGGTTTTTAATAATAAATTCAACAACTCAGATTTTATTTTCATTTCTGTAAGTTTTAGTTAATTATATTTTTAAAGAAATTTATCCATTTCATGTAAGTTACCCATTTTTTGGTGTGCAGTTCATTTTCCTGTGCCTCTCATGTTTCTAAGTGTTGTAGTGGTAATCCCTTTTTCATTCTTAGTATCAGTAACTTATGTTCTCTCTTTCTCTCTCTCTCTCTTTTTAATAGTCTAGGTAGGCATTTATCAATTTTGTTAATCTTTTCAAAGAACTAGCTTTTGCCATTAGATAAATTTAGTTAACATTAGTTCTATTATTTGTGTATTCTGGTTCATTGAGTTCACCTTTATTTTTATCATTTCCTTTTTCTTACTTACAGCCCCTTAGCTCTTTCTTAAGCTTTTTACATTGAAACTGTAGATCTTTGATTTCCTTTCCCCTGCTTTTATTTCCTACTAAGTATTTTTTTCCTGTAAGAATTTTAAAACTATAAATTTCCCTCTCAGGACTGCTTTGGCTGCATCTCAGAAATTTTAATATGGTGTTTCTTATCATTCAGTTTAAAATATTTTCTAATTTCACTTAGGATATATTTGACATATCAGTTACTTATAATTTGCCAAATTTTATGAGGTATCTTAGGTATCTTACTGCTTTGACTTTTAATTTAATTGTGATCACAGAAAACACACTGTAATTTCAGTCCATTTAAACTTACTGTGGCTTACTTATGGCTCCACATTTGTTTTTTGTAGGTAAATATACTTAAGTGTGTAATCTGTGGTTGTTGGACGTAATGTTCTATATATATCAATTAGGTTAAGATAGTTTATAGTATTGTTCATACATATATAAGTGTATTTTCCAATTTTAATTAATTAATTTAAATTATTAACCAAGTTAATTAGTAGTATATTTGTTTTATAAGTTGCTGAAATGAGTTATTAAACTACCCCAACTATGATTGTGACACTGTCTACTCTATTTCTGTCAGGGGTGTTTACAATAATATCCAAAGATCTGTGTTGTAATCTGGTATTACTTCACTTCAGCCTGAAGAACTTTTACATTTCTTGTAGTGCTAATCAGGGTTAATTCTTACCGTTTTTATTTGCTTGGGAAATCTTTACTTTGCATTCTTTCTTAAAGGATGTTTTAGGTTATGAAAAATTTTTGATTGATGTTTTTTTTTCTTCCTTCACTTTAAAGGTGTTGTTTCTCTCTCAGCTTGTTTCCATTGTTTCTCATGAGTCAGAATTTGAATGGTGGTGTTCTCTCTCTCTCTCTCTCTCTCTATGTATATATACTTTTTTTTTCTCTGAATGCTTATAAGAGTCTTTTCTTTTTTTTTGGTTGTCAGCAGTTTGACTTAAGATGTGCCTCAGCCTGGTTCCTTTTTTTGTTGTTTCTTCTGTATCCTACTTAGGCTTTGCTTATGAGTTTGTTGAATCTGAATATTTATGCCTTTCACTAAATATAATGGTAAAATTTTGGCCATTATTTCTTCAAATTTTTTTTCTGCCCCATTCTTTCTTTACTTCATTCTGAAACTCCAATTACTTGTATTTTAGAATTTTTATTACTGTCCCACAAGTTATTAAAAGATTTCATGGTCATAATTAGAGCAGAAATTATAAAAATTTTTGTTAGATTTATTCTTACAGTCTTGATTTTTAAAATGCTATGATAAATGGTAATATTTCAAAATTTTATTCTCTTCTGGAACATGTAATAGAATTATATTTATAAACTTACTTTGAAATTAGCAGTTTGCTGAATTTGAATTCTCTTGTTAATATCAGTAATTTATCAGAGAATATTTTGCATTTTCGTTATGTACAATCATGTCATTTGTGAATAAGGACAATTTTGTTTCACCTTTCCCCCTTTTACTGTACTAGCGAGGACTTAACAGTGCAGTATTGGATAGAAATGGTGATCCAAGGACATTCTTGTCTTATT
>JAVSCE010014378.1:0-13441 GCA_032199065.1 Smutsia gigantea | reverse complement strand
CAGCCCTGAGAGAAAAGTACTGCTGTCCCATTTTATAGTTGTGGCTATCCAGGCTCAAAAAGGGGAAGTGACTTGTCCAGGGACAGAGCCAAAATGGGAATCTGTCCAGTCCCAGTGGTTGTCTATTTCCACTGCACTGGGAGGCCTGGCCAGTGCCCACGTACTCCAGAATCTCCTAATCATGGTGCCCTGCCTTAGAGTTTAGAGGTTATGAGTGCAAGCTGGAGAATCAGATGGGATGGGGGTTCTAACTGCTGCTGCTAGCTGTGTGAACTTGAGCAAGTCATTTCCCATCAGTGGGCTTGTTTATCCACCTATAAGATGAGGACAAGGGTAGAAACCCCTGCATAGGGTTGCTGTGAGCAGTGATGGACACATACATAATAGGCCCTCAGTTGTTATTAGATTTCACGCAACTACTTCTCTTGACCAGAAAGGATTTCTTGCAGTAGATGCAGCTTGAGAAGCAGGCTACTACAGTGTCATTCGGGGTCAGTAAAGCTGTAGCCTGAAGAAAGCCTCCCATCACCAAAGGGCTCCCTTTGGACCTGAATGACCTCCTCCCCCCTGCCTCCCTCCACTGCCTCCTTTCCTCCCTTAGGGAGATGAGAAGGTCAGGAATCCAGCTGGTTCCCTGGGTGCACTGGACAGTGGTTGCAATTTCCTTTTGCTCTGGAGTTTCACTGTGCCCCACAGAGCCTCAGGGTCCAGTAGCCTCAATCTTAGAATTGCATGCAATCAATATATTGTCTTGAATTTGGGGGCTGCTACTTGAGGTTGTGTTTCCATGAGGTGAAAACCAACCTTTAAAGTGTCCAAAATATAGAAGAGAGGATTCGGACTGCCTTGGGTCAGCTCTGCTGTGCTCAGCAGGGTATTGGCAGCCACCAGCTTCAGAAGAGGGAACCTGGTGGGGAGCCTGCCACACCCCAAGCAAATCCTTATTCTTTCTTCTGATAATGTGACTTTCATATTGTAAAAAAAAAAAAAAAAAAAATATATATATATATATATATATATATATATAAATAAACAAGGAAGTGAAATGTGAAAGGATTTGCCCACAAAGCTCATATTCTGTGCACATATATAGACCTTCTCACCCTCCTGCATTCTGTCTCATTTCCACACACCAGAGTAACCACTGGTAACAGCATGGTTATTCTAGAATTCTAGACTTATTTGACTAGATAAATATGAATATGTATATAGATGCATAGATCCAAACATATGTGTTTGTTGTATTGGGACCATACTACGTGTATTATTCTGTGTTTTGCTTCTTTATTCAACAATAAGTAAAATTTGGATCCTGCAAAAGCAGGTCATTAACCTTTCATGTAATTTGGGAGCCTAGCAAGCCATTCATATAGAACTCTGTGCTTTTGCCTGTGTTTGTTCTTTATGTAAATGAAATCATACAGTGATGTGGAAATGAAAAGGACCAACAATAGCTAAAACATTGGGAAACCCAACATTAGACATAGCAGCAATGAACATGAATGAGCTGCATTACATGCAACAATACAAATGCATCTCAGAAACAAAATGATAAGCAAAAGAAGGCACATACAAACATATGTTTATTGACTCAAGGAAGTGTTTAATATAAATGCCAGGATGGTGGAAACTTTGAGAGGAAACAAAGGTTTGTGATTGTGAAAGGACACATAAAATGCTTCTGGGGAAGAGAAGGATTAAAGATGGTGGCGTGAGAGGTGAGACAGAGGCTTCCTCCTAAAACTGCATATAATATGAAAATATAATTAATACAACTAATCCTGAAAGAGCAACAGGAAAGAGGACTGCGCCAAACTGCATACACCTGGAGAAAAGAAAAAACCTCATGGAACAGAGTAACGAACCAAAGCCATGGCCCGGCAGGACTCAAGCACTTCCCCCACCCCAGCTCACCTATGGGAGGAAGAGAAACAGAGCAGGGAGGGAGTGGAGGCCTAGGACTGTTGAATACCTAACTGCGGACATCTGATCTTGGAGCACAAACCTACATTTCATGCTGTTTTCATGGTACTCTCATGATTAGGGGTTTGGAAAGCTAAGACAGGCAGAAAACCTGGAGAGACTGAGATTCTAGCTGCTTGTGGAAAGCAGGGATCCATATCCAGCTGCTCTGGAACAAAAGAAAGGTGGGCAGTCTGAGACACTTCCTAACAGCCAGAGGGTTGCTAAAGGGGCAAGGATTGCACGGAGCTTACTGCTCAGGAGAAAGGACAGGTAGACAAAATTGTCCGGGTGCACTCGGCCCAGCAGGTTGGGAACTTTCATGATCTTCAGGAGCTCCAGCTCCATGGATGACTACAGAGCTCCAAAGACGCCCTCCTTGATACACAGCCTACTGAGCCTTTCTCCCGGCTATCCCTACCTGGCTTCCAAACCTGCAAACCCTACCCTGGCATTAGGCCACCCAGAGGGAAGCCCCATCTACAGCAACTACAAATGCAAAGCACAGAGGCTTATACCTGTGTGCTCAGCCCACTGGTTCTGGCAGTGGAGACACGTATAGCAGCAGGGAAGCAGGAAACAGCTCTTTCCTCCCCTGAGGCACCAATACACTCCCCTGCGATGCCCGACATTGCTTCAGGGGCTGAGAAGCTCCAGAGAGTAGAGCTTCTGGGCACTAGAGGGCGCCATATACAAATATGAAACACCAAAGGAACCTGGTTCAAAGTAAAATTATGAATACAACCCCTGAAAAAGATTCAAATGAAATCGACCTCATGAATCAGCCTGAAAGGGATTTAAAAATAAAAATCATTAACATGCTCATGTAGGTACAGAAAAATATTCAAGAACTCAGGAATGAATTCCAGTCAGAGATCCAATCATTTCAGAACACAGTATGAGAAATGAAACATACAATGGAAAGTTTTAAAAGCAGATTAGACACAGTGGAGGAGATGATAAATGAAATAGGAATTAGAGAAGAGGAATAAAAGAAGCTGAGGCACAGAGAGAAAAAAGGATCTCTAAGAATGAAAGAATATTGAGAGAACTGTGTGACCAATCCAAATGGAACAATGTTTGCATTATAGGGGTACCAGAAGAAGAAGAGAGAGAAAAAGAGATAGAAAGTGTTTTTGAGGAGGTAATTGCTGAAAACTTCCCCAATCTGGGGGAGGAGATCATCTCTCAGGCCATGGAGGTGCACAGATCTCCCAACACAAGGGACCCAAGGAAGACAACAGCAAGACATATAGTAATTAAAATGGCAAAGATCAAGGATAAGGACAGACTATTAAAAGCAGCCAGAGAGAGAGATAAGATCACATACAAAGGAAAGTCCATCAGGCTATCATCAGACTTCTCAGCAGAAACCCTACAGGCCAGAAGGGAGTGGCATGATGTATTTAATGCAATGAAGCAGAAGGGCCTTGAACCAAGAATATTTTATCCGGGAAGGTTGTCATTTAAATTTGAAGGAGGGATTAAACAATTTCCAGATGAGCAAAAGCTGAGAGAATTGACCTCCCACAAACCACCTTTACAGGGTATTTTGGAGGGACTGCTATAGATGGAAGTGTTCCTAAGGCTAAATAGCTGTCACCAGAGATAATAAAACCACAGTAGAGAAAGTAGAACAGTTAATTACTAAGCAAATGCAAAATGAAATCAACTATCCCCAAAGTCAATCAAGAGATAGACTAAAAGTACAGAATATGATACCTAATATATAAAGAATGGAGGAAGAAGAAAAAAAGAACCTTTAAACACTGTTTGTAATAACATATTGTGAGTTAAGTTAGAATCTTAGATAGTAATGAAGTTAACCGTGAACCTATGGTAACCATGAATCTAAAGCCTGCAGTGGCAATAAGTAAATACCCTCAATAATCACTTTAAATGTAAATAATCTGAATGCACCAATCAAAAGACACAGAGTCACTGAAAGGATAAAAAACAAGACCCATCTATACGCTGCCTACAAGAGACTCACTTCATATCCAAAGATATACACATACTGGAAGTGAAGGGATGGAAAAAGATATTTCATGCAACTAATATGGAGAAAAAAACAGGAGTTGCAGTACTTGTATCAGACAAAATAGACTTCAAAACAAAGACAGTCACAAGAGGCAAAGAAGGACATTACACAATGATAAAGGGGTCAATCCAACAAGAAGATATAACCATTATAAATATCTATACACCCAACTCAGGAGCACGTACATATGTGAAACAAATACTAACAGAATTAAAAGGGGAAATAGAATGCAATGCATTCATTCTAGGAGACTTAAACACTCTACTCACTCCAAAGGACAACAGATCAACCAGACAGAAAATAAATAAGGAGACAGAAGCACTGAACAACACATTAGAACAAATGGACCTAACAGACATCTACAGAACTCTACACCCAAAAGCAGCAGAATACACATTCTTCTCAAGTGCACATGGAACATTTTCAAGAATAGATCATATCCTAGGCTACAAAAAGAGGCTTGGTAAATTCAAAAAGATTGAAATTGTATCAACTAGCTTTTCAGACCACAAAGGTATGAAACTAGAAATAAATAATGCAAAGGAAATTAAAAATCCCACAAACACATGGAGGCTTCATAACATGCTCCTAAATAACCAATGGATCAATGACCAAATAAAAACAGAGATCAAGCAATATATGGAGACAAATGACAACAATTCAACACCACAAAATCTGTGGGATGCAGTGAAGGCCGTGCTAAGAGGAAAGTATATTGCAATACAGGCCTACCTCAGGAAAGAAGAACAATCCCATACGAACAGTCTAAACTCATATTTAACAAAACTAGAAAAAGAAGAACAATTGAGGCCCAAAGTAAGAACAAGGAGGGACATAATAAAGATTAGAGCAGATATGAATAAAACAATAGAATCAATGAAAGCAGGAGCTGGTTTTTTGAGAAAATAAACAAAATAGATAAACCCCTAGCTAGACTTAACAAGAAAAAAAGAGAGTCTGCACACATAAACAGAATCAGAAATGAGAAAGGAAAAATCACTACGGACGCCACAGAAATACAAAGAATTATTAGAGAATACTATAAAAATTATATGCTAACAAGCTGGATAACCTAGAAGAAATGGACAACTTTCTAGAAAAATACAACCTTCCAAGGTTGACCCAGAAAGAAACAGAAAATCGGAACAGACCAATTACCAGCAACAAAATTGAATTGGTAATCAAAAAACTACCTAAGAACAAAGCACCTGGACTAGAGTGTTTCACTACTGAATTTTATCAAACATTTAGTGAAGACCTAACACCCATCTTCCTTAAAGTTTTCCAAAAAGTAGAAGAGGAGGGAATACTCCCAAACTCATTCTACAAGGCCAGCATCACTCTAATACCAAAACCGGCAAAGACACCACAAAAAAAAGAAAATTACAGACCAATATCTCTGATGAACATAGATGCAAAAACACTCAACAAAATAATAGCAAACTGAATTCAAAAATACATCAAAAAGATCATCCATCATGATCAAGTAGGATTTATTCCAGGGATGCAAGGATGGTACAACACTCGAAAATCCATCAACATCATCCACCACATCAACAAAAAAGACAAAAACCACATGATCATCTCCATAGATGCTGAAAAAGCATTTGACAAAATTCAACACCCATTCATGATAAAAAAAACTTTCAACAAAATGGGTACAGAGGGCAAGTACATCAACATAATAAAGGACATATATGAAAAACCCACAGTCAACATTACTTAACTGTGAGAGGTTGAAACCTTTTCCTTTAAGATTGGGAACAAGACAAGGATGCCCATTCTCCGCACTTCTATTCAACGTAGTACTGGAGGTCCTAGCCACAGCAATCAGACAACACAAAGAAATAAAAGGCACCCAGATTTGTAAGGAAGAAGTCAAACTGTCTCTGTTTGCAGATGACATGATATTGTATTAAAAAAACCCTAAAGAATCCACTTCAAAACTACTAGATCTAATATCTGAATTCAACAAAGTTGTGGGATACAAAATTAATACACAGAAATCTGTTGCATTCCTATACACTAACAATGAACTAGCAGAAAGAGAAATCAGGAAAACAATTCCAGTCACAACTGCATCAAAAACAATAAAATACTTAGGAATAAACCTAACCAAGGAAGTGAAAGACCTAAACTCTGAAAACTACAAGACACTCATGAGAGACATTAAAGAAGATACTCATAAATGGAAACACGTCCCATGCACATGGATAGGAAGAAGTAATATTGTCAAAATGGCCATCCTACCTAAAGCAATTTACAGATTGAATGCAATTCCTATCAAAATACCCACAGCATTCTTTAATGAACTAGAGAAAATCGTTCTAAAATTCATATGGAACCACAAAAGCCCCTGAATAGCCAAAGCAATCCTGAGAAGAATAAAGCTGGGGGGATTATGCTCCCCAACTTCAAGCTCTACTACAAAGCCACAGTAATCAAGACAATTTGGTACTGGCACAAGAACAGACCCATAGACCAATGGAACAGACTAGAGAGTCCTTATATAAACCCAACCATATATGGTCAATTAATATATGATAAAGGAGCCATGGACATACAATGGGGAAATGACAGCCTCTTCAACAGCTGATTTTGGCAAAACTGGACAGCTACATGCAAGAGAATGAAACTGAATTATTGTTTAACTCCATAAACAAAAGTAAACTCGAAATGGATCAAAGACCTGAATGTAAGTCATGAAACCATAAAACTCTTAGAAGACAACATAGGCAAAAATCTCCTGAATATAAGCATGAACGACTTCTTCCTGAACGCATCTCCTCAAGCAAGGGAAACAAAAGCAAAAATGACGTCATGGGACTACATCAAACTAAAAAGTTTCTGTACAGCAAAGGAAACCATCAACAGAACAAAAAGGCATCCAACAGTATGGGAGAATATATTTGTAAATGACATATCCGACAAGGGGTTAACATCAAAAATATATAAAGAACTTACACGCCTCTACACCCAAAAAGCAAATAACCCGATTAAAAAATGAGCAGAGGATAGAAGAGACAGTCCTCCTCCGAAGAAATTCAGATGGCAACAGACACATGAAAAGATGCTCCACATCACTAATCATCAGGGAAATGTAAATTAAAACCACAATGAGATATCACCTTACACCAGTAAGGATGGCCAGCATCCAAAAGACTAAGAAGAGCAAATGCTGGCGAGGATGTGGAGAAAGGGGAACCCTCCTACACTGCTGGTGGGAATGTAAGCTAGTTCAACCATTGTGGAAAGCAATATGGAGGTTCCTCAAAAAACTAAAAATACAAATACTGTTTGACCCGGGAATCCTACTCCTTGGAATTTATCCAAGGAATACAACTTCTCAGATTCAAAAGACATATGCACCCCTATGTTTATTGCAGCACTTTTTACCATAGCCAAGATATGGAAGCAACCTAAGTGTCCATCAGTAGATGAATGGATAAAGAAGAGGTGGTACATATACACAATGGAATACTATTCAGCCATAAGAAGGAAACAAATCCTGCCATTTGCAACAACATGGATGGAGCTGGAGGATATTATGCTCAGTGAAATAAGCCAGGCGGAGAACGACAAATGCCAAATGATTTCCCTCATTTGTGGAGTATAGCAACAAAGCAAAACTGAAGGAACAAAATAGTAGCAGACTCAGAGACTCCAAGAAGGAACTAGTGGTTACCAAAGGGGAGGGTTGTGGGAGGGTGGGTGGGGAAGGTGGGAGAAGGGGATTGTGGGGTATTATGTGTAGTACACATGGTGTGGGGAATCACGGGGAAAACAGTGAATCTGTGTCATCATACTACACTGATGGACAGTGACTGAATTGGGGTATGAGTGGGGACTTGATAATATGGGTAAATGTAGTAACCACATTGCTTTTTGTTTTTTTTAAATAATTTATTTTGGTATCATTAATCTACAATTGCATGTGCAATATTATGGTTATTAAACTACCCCCTTCAACTTCTGGGAAGATGGCGGTGTGAGCAGGGTGGCAGAAATCTCCTCCCAACACTATATTTATCTACAAAAACACAGCAAATACATCTATTCCTAAAAGAGAGACGAGAATACACAGGAAAGCGCACAGCGTGCAGCTACACCCGAGAGGACTTGGCACCCCAAGAGGCGGTAAGATACGGAGCTGCGACCCGGCGGGACCCGAGCCCTCCCCCACCCCAGCGCACCGGCGGGAGGAGAGGATTCAGAGCCGGGAGGGAGTGGAAGTGCACCCCGCGAAGTAGCCAGCCCCGGTGATCGCGCCAGGGTGCTTGCAGCCGGCTCCCGGGAAGGAAAAAGAAAAAAAGCGTGCGCTTTCTTCAGCGGTCTTAAAGAGACAGGAGCCCAGCGGAGGAGCCGGATGGCCCCAGCACACTCAGCCCAGCAGGCTGGGAGTCCTGGGGAGTTTCAGACGCCTTAGCTGGCGACTGAGGAAGCGTAGCCATACTTACAGTTCTCACAGAGATCAACAGCCTCCTACTCGTTCCCACCCCTGCCCAAGCGGTAAAGGGCCCTGCGGAGTGGCACAGTCACAGCTGTGGAATAGTGGGGCTATAGCGCCACCTAGAGCATTCCCACAGAATCTACGTCCGGTGGGCTTTTTGTTTGTTTGTTTGTTTGTTTTTTGTTTTTTGTTTTGTTTTTGTTTTTTCTTTTCTTTCTTTTTTTCTTTCTTTTCTCTTTTTTTTTCTTCTCTTTTTAAAGTCTTAAAGATCCCAGCTGACATATGTGGCAACTATCAGTGACCAATTCTATAGTCATGAAAAGACAGAGGAATATGGTTCAGACCAAAATCAACCAGACAACCCCAGAGAGGGAGTCTGAAGGGATGGAAATGCACAGCCTCCCTGAAAAAGAATTCAGAATAAAAGTCATAACCATGCTGATGGACCTACAGAGAAATGTGCAAGAGCTGAGGGAGGAAGTGAGGGAACTGAGGAAAGACAATACAGAAATCAGACAAGCGATCGACGGGCTTAACAGCAGAATGGATGAGATGCAAGAGACTGTTAATGGAATAGAAAACAGAGAACAGGAGTACAGAGCAGCTGAGGCAGAGAGAGATAAAAGGATTTCTAGGAAGGAAAGAATATTAAGAGAACTGTGTGACCAATCCAAACGGAACAATATTCGCATTACAGGAGTACCAGAGGAAGAAGAGAGAGAAAAAGGGATAGAAAGTGTCTTTGAAGAAATAATTGCTGAAAACTTTCCCTCGCTGGGGAAGGAAGTAGTCTCGCAGTCCACCGAAGCTCATAGATCTCCCAACACAAGGGACCCAAGGAAGACAACACCAAGACACATAATAATTAAGATGGCAAAGATCAAAGATAAAGACAGGGTATTAAAGGCAGCTAGAGAGAAAAAAGATCACCTACAAAGGAAAACCCATCAGACTATCATCAGACTTCTCAACAGAAACCTTACAGGCCAGAAGAGAATGGCATGATATATTTAACGTTATGAAACAGAAGGGCCTTGAACCAAGAATACTGTATCCAGCACGATTATCATTTAAATATGATGGAGGGATTAAACAATTTCCAGATAAACGAAAGTTGAGAGAGTTTGCCTTTCATAAACCACCACTACAGGATATCTTGAACGGACTGCTCTAGATGGAAGCACACCTAAGGCTAAAAAGATGTCACCAGAGAAAATAAAATCATAGCAAAGAAAGAAGACCATCCAAATTCTAACTAAAGGCAAAGAATAAAACACCTATTATAGAAAGAATGGAGGAGGAGGAATAAGAAGGGAGAGAAAGAAAGAAACATCAGACTGTGTTTACAATAACTTAACAAGAAAGTTAAGTTAGATTGTTAGATAGTAAAGAAGCAACCTTGAACCCTTGGTAACCACGAATCTAAAGCCAGCAATGGCAATAAGTACATACCTATCAATAATCACCCTAAATGTAAATGGACTGAATGCACCAATCAAAAGACACAGAGTAACAGAATGGATAAAAAACCAAGACTCATCTATATGCTGCCTACAAGAAACTCACCTCAAATCCAAAGATATACACAGACTAAAAGTGAAGGGATGGAAAAAGATATTTCATGCAAACAACAAAGGAAAAAGCAGGTGTTGCAGTACTTGTATCAGACAAAATAGACTTCAAAACGAAGAAAGTAGCAAAAGATAAAGAAGGACATTACATAATGATAAAGGGGTCAGTCCAACAAGAAGATATAACCATTTTAAATATATATGCACCCAACACAGGAGCGCCAGCATATGTGAGACAAATACTAACAGAATTAAAGGAAGAAATAGACAGCAATGCATTCATCTTAGGAGACTTCAACACACCACTCACTCCAGAGGACAGATGAAGCAGACAGAAATAAGTAAAGACACAGAGGCACTGAACAACACACTAGAACAGATGGACCTAACAGACATCTACAGAACTCTACACCCAAAAGCAACAGGATACACATTCTTCTCAAGTGCACATGGAACATTTTCCAAAATAGACCACATACTAGGCCACAAAAAGAACCTCAGTAATTTCAAAAATATTGAAATCCTACCAACCAACTTCTCAGATCACCAAGGTATAAAACTAGAAATAAATTTTAGAAAGAAATCAAAAAGGCTCACAAATACATGGAGACTTAACAACACTCTCCTAATTAATCAATGGGTTAACGACCAAATCAAAACAGAAATCAAAGAATATATGGAGACTAATGACAACAACAACACAAAGCCACAACTTCTGTGGGACGCAGCAAAGGGAGTTCTAAGAGGAAAGTATATTGCAATCCAGGCCTATTTAAAGAAGGAAGAACATTCCCAAATGAATAGTCTAAAGACACAATTACTGAAATTGGAAAAAGAAGAACAAATGAGGCCCAAAGTCACCAGAAGGAGGGACATAATAAAGATTAGAGAAGAAATAAATAAAATTGAGAAGAATAAAACAATAGAAAAAATCAATGAAACCAAGAGCTGGTTCTTTGAAAAAATAAACAAAATAGATAAACCCTAGCCAGACTCATTAAGAGAAAAAGAGAATCTACACACATAAACAGAATCAGAAATGAGAAAGGAAAAATCACGACGGACTCCACAGAAATACAAAGAATCATAAGAGAATATTATGAGAATCTATATGCTAACAAGCTGGAAAACATAGAAGAAATGGACAACTTCTTAGAAAAATACAACCTTCGAAGACTGACCAAGCAAGAAACAGAAAAACTAAACAGACCAATCACCAGCAACGAAATCAAATTGGTAATCAAAAAACTACCCAAGAACAAAACCCCTGGGCCTGATGGAGTCACCTCTGAATTCTACCAGACACATAGAGAAGAAATAACACCGATTCTCCTTAAAGTTTTCCAAAAAATAGGAGAGGAGGGAATACTTCCAAACTCATTCTATGAAGCCAGCATCACTCTAATACCAAAACCAGGCAAAGACCTCAACAAAAAAGAAAATTACAGACCAATATCCCTGATGAACGTAGATGCAAAAATACTCAACAAAATATTAGCAAACCGAATTCAAAATACATCAAGAGGATCATACACCATGATCAAGTGGGATTCATCCCAGGGATGCAAGGATGGTACAACATTCGAAAATCCATCAACATCATCCACCACATCAACAAAAAGAAGAACAAAAACCACATGATCATCTCCATAGATGCTGATAAAGCATTTGACAAAACTCAGCATCCATTCCTGATTACAACTCTCAACAAAATGGGTATAGACGGCAAGTACCTCAACATCATAAAGGCTATATATGACAAACCCACAGCTAACATCATACTTAACGGCGAGACACTGAAAGCTTTTCATCTAAGATCGGGAACAAGACAGGGATGCCCACTCTCTCCACTGTTATTCAATATAGTACTGGAGGTCCTAGCCACAACAATCAGACAAAACAAAGACATACAAGGCATCCAGATTGGTAAAGAAGAAGTCAAATTGTCACTATTTGCAGATGACATGATACTGTACATAAAAAACCCTAAAGATTCCATTCCAAAACTACTAGAACTAATATCTGAATTCAGCAAAGTTGCAGGATACAAATGAACACACAGAAATCTGTTGCTTTCCTACACACTAATGATGAACTAACAGAAAGAGAAATCAGAAAAACAATTCCATTCACAATTGCATCAAAAAGAATAAAGTACCTAGGAATAAACCTAACGAAGGAAGTGAAAGACCTGTACTCGGAAAACTACAAGACACTCCTAAGAGAAATTAAAGAGGACACTAACAAATGGAAAAGCATCCCATGCTCTTGGCTAGGAAGAATCAATATTGTCAAAATGGCTATACTACCTAAAGCAATCTACAGATTCAATGCAATCCCTATCAAACTACCAACAGCTTCTTCAATGAACTGGAACAAATAATTCTAAAATTCATATGGAACCACAAAAGACCCCGAATAGCCAAAGCAATCCTGAGAAGGAGGAATCAAACAGGGGGAATAACACTCCCTGACTTCAAGCTCTACTACAAAGCCACAGTAATCAAGACAATTTGGTATTGGCACAAAAACAGACCCACAGACCAGTGGAACAGAATAGAAAAATCCAAACATTAACCCAAACATATACAGTCAATTAATATTTGATAAAGGAGCCTTGGATATACAATGGGGAGATGACAGCCTCTTCAGCAGCTGGTGTTGGAAAAACTGGACAGCTACATGTAAGAGAATGAAACTGACTACTGTCTAGCCCCATACACAAAGGTAAACTCAAGGTGGATCAAAGACCTGAATGTAAGTCATGAAACCATAAAACTCTTAGAAAAAAACATAGGCAAAAATCTCTTGGACATAAACATGAGCGACTTCTTCATGAACATATCTCCCCGGGGCAAGGGAAACAAAAGCAAAAATGAACAATTGGGACTATATCAAGCTGAAAAGCTTCTGTACAGCAAAGGACACCATCAGTAGAACAAAAAGACATCCTACAGTATGGGAGAATATATTCATAAAAAACGTAACTGATAAAGGATTGACATCCAAAATATATAAAGAACTCATGCACCTTAACAAACAGAAAGCAAACAATCCAATTAAGAAATGGGCAGAGGGCATGAATAGACACTTCTCCAAAGAAGAAATTCAGATGGCCAACAGGCACATGAAAAGATGCTCCACATCGCTAATCATCAGAGAAATGCAGATTAAAACCACAATGAGATATCACCTCACACCAGTGAGGATCGCCAACATTCCAAATACAAATAAGAACAAATGTTGGCCAGGATGTGGAGAAAAGGAACCCTCCTACACTGCTGGTGGGAATGCAAATTAGTTCAACCATTGTGGAAAGCAGTATGGAGGTTCCTCAAAAAACTCAAAATAGAAATACCATTTGACCCAGGAATTCCACTCCTAGGAATTTACCCTAAGAATGCGGCAGCCCAATTT
>JAVSCE010014377.1:0-58532 GCA_032199065.1 Smutsia gigantea | reverse complement strand
ATATAAGGTGTGTGTACTCTCACACACATACACACACACACACAGGACATTATTCAGGTATTAAAAAGAAGGAATATCTTGCTGTTTGCAATAACAAGGGATGGACTTTGAGGGCATTTTCCAAGTGAAATAAGTCAGAGAAAGATAACTATTGTATGTTGTCACTCATATATGTGATCTAAGGAAGCCGGACTCAGAGAGTAGACTGGTGGTTGCCGGGGAAGGGCTGGGGAGATGGGCGATGTTGGCCAAAGGGTGCAACGTCTCAGCTGTAAGGTAAGTGAGCTCTGGGGATCTAATGCACAGCAGGGTAACTATCTTTAACAGCACTGAATTATACTTGAAATTTGTTAAGAGAGTAAATCATAAATGTTATCACTATACAGACAAACAAAAATCAAAATTATGTGAGGGGGTGGAAATGCTGACTAACCTAACTGTGGTGATCATGTCACAATATATGCCTGTGTCTAATCCTCACACTGTGCACCTTAAACTTACAAATGTTACACATCAGTAACATCTCAATAAGGCGGCTGCTTCGGGAGAGAGGTGGGAAATATTTTAACAATTAATTCTTCCTATTTAAAACTATTGCTTTATTCTGGCTGAATCTTAAGAATGCAGCTTACTTTTTTAAAGCTTACTTATAAAATATAAAAACTTTAATGTATACAATTTTAGTTACAGAATAATTTGAGCAGAACTCAGCATGGAATACAAATGAAGATGAAATACATGAAGCAGGGAAAGACCATTTCTAGCAGTCCCACTGAGCTTCTGTAGTGACTTGCAGATGCTAGAAACATAAAATTAAGCAATAAAGACTGGAAGCAGATGACTGACACAAATAAAATAGAAATACACACTTAATAAACATTTGTGGAAGTGAAAATTATTCCATTAGGAGCCCCTTGACTATGCTACTATTAAAATAACTTTCTTCAGTTTTATGTCAATTAAAACATAATCCACTCAACACAGTAGACGTGTCTTTCCTTATTTCACATATAAATGATTAACTATTTTAAGGGTTTCAAAGTAAAGTTAAAATAATGCCAAGTACCCCCATCAGTATAAAACACCAACAGCTACACCACTCTAGGTCATCTTGTAGTCCTGGTGACTCACGTCCTCACTGTGATGCTGTTTTGTGTCTATTTCAGTGGATGTAATTCCCAGCCGGCACAGTCGCTGTCTGCCAGACCTTCACACTGGTCACATCAGTCCTGGTAAAACTCTTATCACAACCTCTGCTACAATCTACTTCCCTGTCGTTCAGCTATTGATATTTGGTTTAGCTCTGTTTTGGTCACTTGGGTTATGCTAAATAGAGAAGCTATAAATGTCTGTTTACAAATATGGATCAATATTTTCTCTCCTGACCTATTTCCTTAGGGTATATTTTCACATCTGCTTAATATTACACTCCTCTCCAGGAATACTATTAATTACAATGCCATTACCAGTACATTGATTGGTATTGCAACCTTTGGTATTGTTTCCTATTTTTAATTAATTTTTACCTAGTTTTGCTAGCTTGTTAACTGAAAATTGAACCGTGAAATAGTTACCTCTGTGTTAGAGACTGCATGCAAATTTCATTTTGTAATTCAAAATTATAAAATAAGAATATTTCATTAAAATTCCATCCCAAACCAACTTTTTATAGTAAAAATAATTCCCCTTTCATTTGTCTATGAAAATTTCAAATAACAGATTTTTTAAAGGAGGAAAGCTGTATAGCTTGTGTTCTTAGAGGGAATAATTTGGCCATTTAAAAAAAAAGAATAGAGGAAGCACTACTGTGTCCTCAATTCTTTTTATGCCCCTTAGAAAAATATATAAACATTTAAGTGACTGATATGAGAAAAATTAAGTTCAAACTTACCTAAAGTAAAAATTGCTAGATAAGCCCACATTTTGAAATATTCATAGATACGTAAAAAAACAAAGCACATTACATTTGTATAACACTATCACTTTTTCATAGCTTAGCATATCCTTATATATACATTGTATTTAAAAAATGCCCCTAAAACTGAGGCATTCTATCAGAACTCGAGTAGAGACTTCATCTGAAGCAATTTCTGTCTGTGGCTCATCCCTTCAGAGATCCTTAGTCCCACAGCCTGACTGTCCCTCATCACTAATTATGACAGAGAGAGGTAGTCACACACTTACATGAGCGGGGCACTCAGATTTGAGGCGAAAAAGAAGTAAATACTGATCTTGTTTTTACAATGTGCTTGGTAAATGCTTTGAGGCTGCAGAGAGGGGAGTTAAGAGAAATGCAAAAATGGCTGCAGATCACGATAATTAAAAAAATTTTAAAACAGAAGAAAAGGTATGGAAAGAAATATCCACACATCTACCACTTATGATTAATAAATGTTAACATTTTTTCATATTCTTTTCAACTTTTTAAAGACATTTGATCACAAATGAATAATGAATATGCCAAATGCATTTTCCACAAATATTAAGATAATCATAATTTTCCCCAACAATATTTCAATGTGGTGAATTGCTCTGGTAAATATTCTGATGTTGATATAACCATGCATACAGGAATAACCTCTACTTGTCATTAGGTATGAAATGTTTAATATAGCACTATATATATATATATATTTTTTTAGGAGAGCAACGCAGAGGCTTTTATTTAGGGATAAAGTGAGAGGACAGAGCTCCTGGGTCCCGGCGTGGTGCGTTGTCTAGGGGATTTATAGGCAGTTGAGAGACAAAGGGCTAGGGATGAAGACCTGCTAAGTGGTAACAAAATGTTTATCTTTGAAGAGACATTAAGTTTCTTATTAGTCTTCAGGATTATTTATAAGAAATTTACTGCTCTGATTCCCTCTCAGGATAGAAGCTTCCTGGTCTGGGGGCATATCAGTCAGACTGCCTGCCTTACTCCCAAGGTGGGCTGAGTTATTGTTTGTTAAAGAGTAAGTTAAGAAACTTACTTTTTAACTAATTGGGTTTAAAAATTTTTTTTTTTTATTGATTCCTTACCAGATACCAAGCACTGTGGTAAATTTCTTTGCATGTTTAAATTATTGCATTTAATCTTCTTATCAGCCCTACAGAGAGGTATTATTATTTTTTTTTAATTTATTTTATTATCATTAATTTACAATTACATGTATAGCACTATATTTTATTTCCTAATATTTTACCAAATATTTTTTACTTAACGGTATTATCGGATTATATTGTATTATAAGTATGTTAAACGTTTTACCTATCTAGTAATAGTACTTCAGTTAACCTATAACAAGTTATTAGCAGAGGTGTGTATTATTTTGGATAATGTCCATTTACTACAAGTACTAATTGTAAGATAATTTCACTATTTAACGACAGTCAAATCACTGTAGAGAACAACATAATTTGTTTTGTTTACTATTCTTGGCAAAAGAATTGTAAGAATGGGGTTTATAAATAACATAATCCTTTTCAACTTTTCCCTATTCCTTGGATTCACATCCACTGGTCCGATTCACCTTTAATCAATATGCCAGGCCTGCCTGTTTTATCACGGTCACTGTATCTCTTCTGGATCTAGAA
Organism: Smutsia gigantea; assembly: GCA_032199065.1. Taxonomy (NCBI): domain Eukaryota; kingdom Metazoa; phylum Chordata; class Mammalia; order Pholidota; family Manidae; genus Smutsia; species Smutsia gigantea. Next base: position 54,959 of record JAVSCE010014377.1, on the reverse strand, counting down.
CGGTCCTGGGGCTTTTTCTTTCTTCGATGACATTGACATTTCTGAAATTCCAGGCCAGAGGTGAAGTCTTTAAAAACAACTTACAGAATGTCCGACAATATGGGTTTGCTTGATTATTTCCTTATGCTTGGCTTCAAGTTAAGTGCTTTAACTAGTAAAAGTACTTAATGCTTCTAGTTTTTAAGACAACTACACAAGTAATCTGTGTCCTTCCTGTTGCTTCACATTAAGAGGCAAGTAATGTCAGTTTTGTCTCATTATTGCTGATGCTGTTTGTACATCTGGTTCAGTATCTGCAATTTTTCCTCTTTGTAAATAACAGACTTGTGGAGTGTATGTTGACACTGAGTGAACATTCTCCTCCTTAATAATAACCTCACACCCAGCAGTGGTGGCACTGTCATTGATCTTCACCTGAGTCAACTGTTATAATGGGGGTTTTTAATAGCCTTTGAACAAACACTACTGAACTCTAAGCCAGTGATCTACATTTTTTAACATAACACTTATAATCTTTTGACTATATTATGTCTTCCAATTGGCCTATCACATTAAAAATATTAAAAAAAAAAAAAGTTACTACCAGTACATACCTGGCTTCATCAGGATCAGTAATTCACAGAATCATTAGGTATACAGATCATATTTGTATCTTCAACCTTATATAAGGCATGCCCTCCAATATCTGCCATCTTCCTCCTTTTAGTTATTAACATAACAGCCTTCCAAGAAACTGAGAAAACCTACACAACAAATAAGAAAAGTAAATATAACATTTCCTAAACTTAGCAGCACGGTCAGATACATACTAAAAAGTAAAAGGCTTTCGTTACATTTCCTATTTTATTTCTACGACATAGCCACACAATTTTTCAGCTGTCTTAGAATTAATTATTCTCAGAGGATATCTGTGCTAATGTTATCTCACTTAAAAATATGACTCTAAACAATTTTATTTCTTTCATTCATTTCTTTACATTGAGTCTCTTTCCAAATAGGATGGAGGTGCTTTAAGGAAAAAGACACATAAGATAAAGGAGAACTGTTGGTCAGCAGGTAGGAGTTTAAGCTTTGCAAGAAGAAAAACTTTTAGAGTTCTGTTGCCCAGTAAGGTACATGCAGTTAAAACTAAGTTGTACACTTTAAAATGGCTAATATTGTAACTTTAAGTTATACTTTTTAAGTATATGTGTAAAATAAAATAATATAGATAACTAGTAAAAAGTATGCCAAAACAAACAAGCAACAACAGAAGTTCTCAGAAACTTACAATACTGTGTTAACATACACTGTGAATCTGGATGGGGGATAAAGGTGAAGCACCTCCTGAGATGCATGTGATCATGGATCCCTGCCCCCACATTAACCAATGGATTGAATGTTCTGAGGAATATACTTTGGGATATGCTGCTCAAAAGAAGAGCAAACTCCATGGACTCTTGATTACTAGTGGCAAAACCCAACTTGAGCCAGCTTTTAAAAAAGGAATTTATATTAAGGATACTGAGGTGACCCTTGACACCAATGAGCAACAATGTGATTGGGGCTTAGAAGAAAACCTAGTCAGATGCATCTCTGAACATGTGCTCCATCCTTATCTCTCTCCACAGATCAGGTTCCTCCACTTCTATGGATCAGGATGTAGGAAACACTGCTAATACTCTAGGTTTCATATCCAAAATCTTCACTGGAAAGAAACAAATTATTTCTCAAGTTCAATTTTGGAATTCCTAGAAAGGGACTTGGATTGATCCAGCTTGGGTGGGATAAACAGCCTTAGATCAATCAACTGTGGAATAAAGTCATATTGCATTGGAAGCATCTATACAATAACTAGGTGACTTAGATGGGGCGGGGAGGGTGTGGGGGCAACAGTTCCCAGGAAGTGGAATGGTTGAGTGAACAGGACATCCAGTAAGTTGCATATCCTTCATGCAGTCTTCCACAAGTATCACTTCTGATGGTTTCAGCTTTTTATGAATGTCGGGAGTGCTATAAAGTTATATTTGTGTCAAATCATTGGAATGCCCATGCTTTTGGTGATTAGAGAATGCCCACATGTGTTAATGTTCAGTGGCACTAAGTTCTCAGCAACACACTAGTTACCATATAGTCTTTTTAAAACTCTTTTGGCTCCCAGAACTTTTGCTTTGGGAGTTAAAACCAACTCTCTTTGTGGTGGTAGGGAGCGTCACTTCCAAAAAGGCAAAGTGGGTTACTCAGCAGACCCTCTCCGTAATCAAACAACCGTAACTGGTGAAAATGATAGAAACAGAACAAATCACTGAAATTTTCTGGAAATTGTCCTAATGGCATATGACAAATGAAAAAGCATTTATCCAAGAAAATCTACTAAATTTTGGTAAGAACAGCCAGTCTGTGGCATTTGAGTTATAACCTGCTTCTCTTTCACACTCTTCTCCTGGCAGTGCGACGGTATCTACCCTGGGCAGGGGCAGTCAGAAAGATAGTGCTCTCCCACCTCCCTGCAGACCTCGGTCTAGGGCTGTGGTTTCTGCTCAGGAGGTGCAGGCCACCAGAATTTCCCTGCCCTCCAGCTCTGTGTGTAGAAGCCCCATTCCAGGCAAGCTCACCTGACATCTGGGGCTACCTTCTCTTACTCAGCTCCTGCTCCCGGCATGGAGCTCCACCCCAGCATGACTATCATTCACAGATACAGTCACATATACCTGACATCCTATCAGAAAAAATGGAGGCCAGAAGTCTGTGGGACACCATATTCAAAGCACTGAGAGAAAAAGCTGACATCCAAGAATCTTATATCACAGCTATCTTTCAAAACTTTCTTGCTCAGGTGTGCCTGCACATTCGTGAGCTCTCTCTCTCTGTTGCTCAGGGTGTTATAATCTATAAATTCAGAACTAGGATTTTGGTCCTATGAATTTTTGCTCTAGAAGTGACAAATACCTATTATCTCTGTCTTGTTCTTCTCAGCTTACAATAAAGGAAATTAGCAACTGAATATATTAATATAAATGAACTAAAATTATAAGAGAAAGATACTTCAAGGATTTTATGAGCCATGCTACTAATAAAAAGTGCTATTAAAAAATGAAAAATATTTATAGTTTAGAGATCAACAAAGGACAAAAAAATTTTTTAAATTTCATTTACACTCATTTCCTGGCCTTGGAGACTAACAAAAAATTCCCTGAGTAAAGCTAAAGGATGCTGGAATGAGAAAGAAAAAAAAGCTGATGATAATCTCATTCAAAGTGAGTTAGGAAGTAGTTTTCCTTTCAGAAGGATACAGCTTACGAAAGGAAGGCTCTTGGAAGGAGCATAGAAACACTCCAAAAGAGAATTTAATTGGGCTAAAGTAATACATATTTCCAAGATTAATAAGTTTCCTTTTTATTCTTGCTATGTATTTATTTTTACACACAAAAAAAATTCTCTGTAATATTATCTCTGAACCAACATTCCAAATGAATTTTAATTTTATGTTTTTAGCTCCATACTATTTATATAATTCTAACTTTTCCGTTCATAATTCAAATAAAGGAAAGGAAATATCTTTCACAAAGCTTTTTTTTATCAGCACAAATGCTTCCAGTTTATTATAAATGATATTATTTTCTTCTTCCTTTTTACTACCAGTTGGAAACATAAGTCTCTTTTTAAAAAGGTTTCTATCAAATATAACCAAGAATTAAAAGGCCTCAGTTTGGCACAGACAACTGCCAAGAGGCAGCCTATACATCACTTTAACACAGAAAACTAGAACACGTTTTTTTTCATCTTCATCCTATGCACTCATCCCAGACCAATTTCACTGAGTACTTCCCAGAAGCCTAGATGACAGTCATTATGCAAAAGCTATTTCTCTCTAAGTAGAGAAGGCTATGTTATCTGAAATGGACACCAAGTGAAGTATATAAGAAAGGACATTACGAGAGGATAGAGCGGTGTGGGCAGCATGAGAAGACACATGGTGTGGAGCCCTGGTAGCTGGAGAGGACCCCAGCAACCCACCAACAGGGAAGGATGCAATGCCCTGTGTGGGGGCTGGGGGTCACCATGCCAACTAGTCACTATGCTGAAAACCTTCAGGGTGAACAGCTTGCTAGCAGGGAAGAACAAAACACCTCCCCGAGGTACCCAGGGCCTTAGCATGACACAGCCCCCTGGAACCAAGGGGAGATTAACACTGAACCCACTTCTCCCTTCTCACCTGAGCCCACACTTTATTGTCGGTTTTCATTCTCATCTTAGATGTGCAATCCATTTCTGAGGGTGTTGCTTCAGTAACGAAGTGATCCATCACTTAGTCTGCTACACTGACACACATGCTGCCACGTACCCTCCAGCATCCTGCCAGCTTAAAAGAGTGCCCTCTGACAGGTGACCCAGGTGGAGAAAGGACAGAAGCCTGAGGCTGGGATCATCACAGAGCTGAGAGCATTCAGGTCTACAGGTCACCAGCTACTGACTCCAGCCATACACCCCTGCACCAGATAAAATAACTCTGTGAGCACAACGCATGATCCCATCCACTGGTTTCCTGAACCTCCCACTGACAACAAAAACAATAGAGCACATCAGAAATGGGCAAGGTGTCTATAGGACTGGATCTACCCATGACCAGGGACCAGTGAGAGCCATGAGATTTTGGCACTAGCCCGTGAAGGGATGAGGACACAAACTGAATGGAAGGCTCTAGAAACCCTAGAGCAATTTGAGACTGCCATGATGTCTGAGTACATGATCAATGACCTTGCCCTGAACAGGGTACAGACTAGTAGGAATGTTACTGAACTTCTGTGATGAGTCACATGAGGCCCAGCTGCAGACAAGCTATACACAGTAGGATTATGGGCTGGTCTGCGACACACTGGAAAAAATCTGGTCCCTCACTACAGATGGTTGAGAATCCCTACTGTAGATCATTACAGATGTGAACTAGACTAACCCCAGTAACGTCCAAATCACATCAGAAAATACCACCCACAAACTAAGCCTGCTAGAGAAGATATTTTAGTCACGGAATAAAAGAACCATCCTAGTCATGCACACACGTGTCATTTCGCAGACTACATTTTCAGCATTTTGCCTTTGGCTATTTCAGTATCTCATTAATTCTAAGACAGTACTGGACAAATCACAGGCTTTTATTAACTGCATATTTACTCTTCACTGATTCTAAGCTTTATGAGGTTAGGCTAGAATACATAAAATGCATTTCCATGGAAATAAAAATGCTTACCTAGTAAGCATTACTGTGTCACTTTACTGGCTGATCAGGTCTTCAGTGACTTCACCATCCAAGGACACTCTCAAACCTAAGAGGCTTCTAATTGAAAGAGAAATGGGTACCACAACACCTTAGAATTCATTGTTAAGAGAAATATGGAGACATTTCCCCTCCCCCAATTTTTATTGACTAATGCTTGTGTATAAAATAAACTTCTCATTACAAACTTGGTTATCAATTGGTTAAAATAAAGCATCTGGTTTGATAAGCTTACTTATCAACAGATTTATAATGAGGCAAGGAATATTGCTAAAAGTAAATATGCCAAGAACAAAGAAGAATGACTGAAGTACCTTAAAAAAAAAAGAGTACACCAGTCTAGCTTCCATTCATGGAAAGGCAAGCTGCCAGATACAACTCCAGAACACCCACAGGCAGTGTCTGAACACAGTTCAGTAACTGATCTTCACTTCAATATCTTAATCATCAAGGAAGGTTCAACTTGGAATAATAAACCCTGGTTAATGAGGCATTCAGCATCACATACACCCTAGGAAATTACCATTTTAAAAAGCTGTGATAAAGCATCAGTATTTAAAGGAATAAGTTTAACCTATAAAGTAATACTTACATTAAGCCTCCTGTACTTAAGACGCATTTTATTTCCATTTTCCTCTTTAACTTGAAACATAAGCAACATTTAAAGTGGAATTTAACACATACAAAATTTATGAAATTTAAACATGAGTTCATGTGACACAGACCTGCACATGTCCACAAACACTTAACTATGAAACATGTGACCTCAAGGGACTTGTCAAGCCACCTAAGACATAAAATGCACCTAAAGGGATCATATATGAAGATCTATGAGGACATACTGAGAAAAACAAACTTCAAAAGCAGCAGAATGTAATCAAAGTTTGAAAAAACAGTCACAAAATTGAAAGAGCTTATTAGAAAACCTAACTACATTTTGAATCAATATAGCACAGTTAAGTCCCTATTAATTTCATTAACATCTATGGATACCAATAACTCAGTCGATATTCCATACAACCAAACAGGTTTAAGAAGCTCAGAAATAATTTGAAGTTTAAAAAAACAATACATTCAAGGCTCTACCAACAGGGAGGCTGAGATACAATTGCCCTCCACTTGGCTGCCAAGGCCCCAGGTGACCTTGGCTCACCCACATACATGCCAACCTCCCGGGACCCATAGCACCTCGGTGCCTGTGCCTCTGCTGTCACCACTCCAGGAGCTGTCCGATCCCTCCCCACATCTGTCCAGGTCTCTGTGCTTCTGTTCAGGGTCCAGCCAGAGCCTCATTCTTCTCTGGGTAATTTTTTTGGGCCATTCCAGTTCCAAGTAGTCTACCTCTTGGGTTACCTCCAACACCACCTACCTTTTACTATATAGCTTGGTTCTGAATAACGATATTAGTGTTGCCAAGTGTGCACTGGCTTTTGTCCCTCCTCCGAGTCACATCAGCCTGAGATTCTCAGAGACAAATCCGTGACAGCGTAGACAGTTTCACGGAGTCACTGCAGCGAGGGGCAGTGTACACCAGAGGAGATGTGGGGCACCCCACAGAGCCCCACAAGCCAGACAACAAGCTCATTAAAGGCCAAAACTGCATCTATATTTGCTCTTACTATAGGATCTGGAGGATGGATGGAATTTGTGTGAAATTTAAATTAAGAGGCTCAAACCAAGGCAGGAGTGTATGTAAAGTAATGAACATTAAGCCTGGACTATGAAGCAGCCTCAGGATCCCATTTCCGTGAAAACAATGTCAGCAAAGCTGAGGACGGAGTGTTGAGAAACCCCTTATCTGAAGGCCTGCATCTGAGTTGTGCTTCTTTCTCTGTGTCAAAGTGGCTTACATCATCTAGGCAAGAGGGGAATGTTTTCTCTTACTGATATAATGTCAGACAGCAAAGATTCTGATGGTCTGGAATTCTAGAGAACAGTGTTTCAGTGGTTAAGAAAGCAGTGGTCATTCAAGGAAGGAGTTATGACACTTTATGACAGTACCACGTTTTTGGGAATAATCCCTCTTCATTTTAAGCTGGGTGCTACATGTATCTGTTTTTCCAGCTGACAAACGGTAGGCAGGGCAAATGCAGACAATCCAGTCTAATTTTTACTGTTTCATTCCTCAGTAAGCCAGGCAGCAGACTCTTTAAAGGCCAAAAGCATTTCTATATTTGTTCATATCCTACATGAAACAGAGCAGCAGTACTTAAACTGAGTACTAAGTACATGGAGATGCTACACAAAGGCTATTTGACATCTGTTTGATAGATAATGAAGTTCTAAGTGACCAAAGCCACAGAAGATGGGTAAAAACTATACAGCTACACAGCCTTGCAAACTATATTTAAGTAGTTGTCTATGCAGGAAAAAAAATGGTAAGAGAGATACAATTCTTACCTACAACACCAAAAGCTGAAACAGCTTGAAATAACCTGGTAGATCCTTTCTGTCCCATCTTTGTTCTGTTTCCTAGATCCAAGTGGCCAAGAAGTTCTCTCACACCTTGTTGAGTGTATATATGCAAAAAATAAGCAAATTTAATCTGTAAGGTTATGTTTACTTTTTGATTGATCATTAATTACTTACCCCTGAGAACTAAACACTGTTTACAGGAATCATTAGCTATTTCATAGAGAGGCATGTCGTAGTGCATGACCAATGTACAATTTAAAAAGTCAACAAATTCTGCAATATTAGCAATTAAGGGTGATTACTGAATCCCATGTTACCCTACAAAAAACTGTCAAAACCTCATCCTCTAAGGACCATAGAAAAATTTCAAGAAATCTGTGAACTCCTTAAACTGCATGAAAGTTTTGGTTGTGTGTGTGTCTGTGTGTGTGTCTGTGTGTGTGTGCATTTTTATGAGCCTCTTAGCATTTCTTATATTCTCAAAGGTATCCCTGATCAACCACTCCTACCCCCAAATGAATCAGAGTTACGACGTTATATTAATAAAACTTCCAGATTTGGGGGGAGTGAGGGAGGCAGTTACACCAGGAGCACAGGAAACCTCACATACAATTTATCTAAAATTATCTTAACACAGAAAGTGGTTTTGCAAAGAACTTAGTGAACATGGCTTACAAACTATAGCTACTAACATGTTTGAGAAACCAGGCATCTCTATGGATTCAGAATGTTCAGAAACAGGAACAAGGGCAGGTTAGGTCCTCTATTTTGAAGAGTTAGGGCTAACTGCTCAATACCACCATACTGTACTTCACTTCTGATATCATCCACTGCATGTTTCTGTGTAACCTGAGCTAAGACTCTGTATTCCTGACTCTGGATAATATAACATTCAGGTAAGAGCGGCGTAACATTCCTCTAGCACAGAGCAAGTCTTCAGGAGATCATCTGCTGTTGATTTATAGCAGCATAATAAAAAGTCTGCAGCACAGAAGTCCTCCCTGCCTTCTCGTAGCTTCATTTGTAAATCACAGTGATAAATAACCCCTTCAATAGATGCAATATTAAGCTATATTAAACCCTAAAATATAACCCCTTTAAGAAAATGCACACATTATTGTATCCAAAGAGTTTGCTTTGTGTAACAAGTCAAAATGAGGGGAAAGCGTAATTGTGGCATACTCCTTTACATCCATGATTTCTAGAAACCAGATTAAAGAGTCAAATTCTAGCTAAAAATGAAAACAGTTGTAACTTTAAATGCATGATAAGAAAAAATAATTTATTACTAGAAACAGTGAGTGTATTTCATATCCTTTAAAAAACATGTACAGGGGGATTAAAGATGGCAGTGTGAGAGGTGAGGCAGAGGCTTCCTCCTAAAACCGCATATAATATGAAAATATAACTAATACAACTATTCTTGAAAGAGCCACAGGAAAGAGGACTGCAACAAACTGCATACACCTGGGGACAAGAGCAGCCCTCACAGAAAAGGGTAACATACTAAAGCTGTGGTCCTGTGGGATCCAAGCCCTTCACCCACCCCAGCTCACTGGCAGGAGGAAGAGGAATGGAGCAGGGAGGGAATGGAGATCTGGGACTGCTGAATACCTAACTCTGGAGATCAGCCCTGGGAGCACAAAACTACATTTCATGGTGCTTGCATGATACTCTTGTAATTAGGGGTTTGGAAAGCTACAACAGGCAGTATTCCTGGAGAGACTAAGATTCCAGCTGCTTGTGGAAAGCAGGGATCCATATCCAGCTTCTCTGGGACAAAAGAATGGTGGGCAGTCTGGGAGACTTCCTAACAAAGAAGCCCTTAGCAAGAGGGCTGCTAAACGGGCAAGGATTGCACAGAGCTTACTGCTCAGTAGAAAGGACAGGTAGACAAAATTGTCCAGGTGCATCAGGCTGAGAGCTTTCACGATCTTCAGGTGCTCCAGCTCCCTGGCTGCCTACACAGCTCCAAGAAACCTTTCTGTGACAGGTGCATTTCTTCTGGACAGCCCCACCAGGCTTGCAAAGAGGGAATCCCTATGCCAGCATTAGGCCAGCCAGAGGAAAGATCTGTCTGCTACAACTAAAAATGCAAAGCACAGAGGCTTATACCTGTGTGTTCAGCCCACTGGTTCAGGCAGTGGAGACAGGCATAGCAGCCAGGAAACAGGAAACAGCCCTTTCCTCCCCTGAGGCACCAATTCCACTCCCCTACAGTCTCCAACATTGCTTCAGGGGCTGAGCAGCTCCAGAGAGTAGAGCTTCTGGACACTAGAGGGGACTATACACAAATATGAAATGCCAAAGGAACCTGGTCCAGAGTAAAATTATGAATACAACACCTGAGAAAGATTTAAATAATATGGACCTCATGACTGTTCCTGAAAGGGAGTTCAAAATAAAAATCATTAACATGCTCATGGAGGTATGGAAAGATATTCAAAACTCAGGAATGAATTACGGTCGGAGATCCAATCATTGAAGAGCACAATGCGTGGTATTAAAATCAGATTCGATATGTTGGAGGAGATAATAAATGAAATAGAAACTAGAGAAGAGGAATACAAAGAAGCTGAGGTACAGTGAGAAAAAAGGATCTCTAAGAATGAAAGAATATTGAGAGAACTGTGTGACCAATCCAAACGGGACAATATTCACATTATAAGGGTACCAGAAGAAGAGAGGGAAAAAGGGATAGAAAGTGTCTTTGAGGAGGTGATTGCTGAAAACTTCCTCAATATGGGGAAGGAGATACTCTCTTAGGCCATGGAGGGGCACAGATCTCCCAAAACAAGGGACCCAGGGAAGACAACATCAAGACATATAGTAATTAAAATGGCAAATATCAAGGATAAGGACAGACTATTAAAAGCAGCCAGAGAGAGAAATAAGATTACATACAAAGGAAATCCAATCAGGCTATCATGAAACATCTTAGCAGAAACATTACAGGCCAGAAGGGAGAGGCATGATGTATTTAATGCAATGAAGCAGAAGGGCCTTGAACCAAGATTACTTTATCCAGAAAGATTATCGTTTAAATTTGAAGGAGGGATTAAACAATTCCCAGATAAGCAAAAGCTGAGAGAATTTACCTCCCACAAACCATCTCTACAGTGTATTTTGGAGGGACTGGTACAGATGAAAGTGTTCCTACAGTTTAATAGCTGTCACCAGAAGTAATAAAAACACAATAAAGAAAATGGAACAGCTAATTACTAAGAAAATGCAAAATTAAATTAACCATCCCTAAGTCAATCAAGGGATAGACAGTACAGAATATGATACCTAATATATAAAGAATGGAGGAGGAAGCAAAAGGAGCAGGGAAAAACAAAAAAACAAAAAAAGAACCTTTAGATTATGTTTGTAATAGCATATTAAGTTAGTTGTTAGACTCTTAGACTGTAGGAAAGTTAACCTTGAAGCTTTGGTTTCCATGAATCTGAAGCCTGCAATGCCAATAAGTACATACCTATCCATAATCACCCTAAATGTAAATGGACTGAATGCACCACTCAAAAGACATAGTCACTGGATAGATAAAAAAACAAGACATATCTATATGCTGCCTTCAAGGGCCTCACTTTAAACCCAAACACATACACAGACTAAAAGTGAAGGGATGGAAAAAGATATTTCATGCAACTAATAGGGAGAAAAAAGCAGGAGTTGCAGTACTTATATCAGACAAAATAGTTTTCAAAACAAAGAAAGTCACAAGAGACCAAGAAGGACATTACATACTGATAAAAGGGTCAATCCAACAAGAAGATATAACCATTATAAATATCTATGAACCCAACACAGGAGCTCCTACATATGTGAAACAAATACTAACTGAATTAAAAGGAGAAATAGAATGCAATGCATTCATTCTAGGCGACTTCAACACACCACTCACTCTGAAGGACAGATCAACCAGACAGAAAATAAGTAAGGAGACAGAGGCACTGAACAACACATTTAGAACAGATGGACCTAACAGACATCTACAGAACTCTACACCCAAAAGCAGCAGAATACACATTCTTCACAATTGCACGTGGAACCTTTTCAAGAGTAGATCGTATACAAGGCCACAAAAAGAGACTTGGAATATTAAAAAACACTGAAATTGTACCAATCAGCTTCTCAGACCACAAAGGAATGAAACTAGAAATGAATTATGCAAAGAAAATGAAAAATCCCACAAACACATGGAGGCTTAATAACATGCTCCTAAATAATCAATGGATCAATGATGAAATAAAAACAGAGATCAAGCAATATATGAAGACAAATAACAACAATAATTCAACACCACAATACATGTGGGATACAGCAAAGGCCATGCTAAGAAGAAAGTATATTTAGGAAAGTGTATTGCAACACAGGCCCAACTCAGGAAAGAACAATCCCATGTGAGCAGTCTAAACTCACAATTAACAAAACTAGAAAAAGGAGAACAAAGTCAGAAGAAGGACGGACATAATAAAGATTAGAGCAGAAATAAATAAAATTGAGAAGAATAAAACAATAGAAAGGAGCAATAAAATAAACAAACTAGATAAACTCCTAGCCAGACTGATCAAGAAAAAAAGAGAGTCTGCTCACATAAACAGAATCAGAAATGAGAAAGGAAAAATCACCACAGATATCACAGAAATGCAAAAACTATTAAAGAGTAGTATGAAAAATTATATGCTAACAAACTGGATAACCTAGAACAAATGGACAACATTCTAGAAAAATACAACCTTCCAAGGCTGACCCAGAAAGAAACAGAAAATATGAACAAACCAATTACCAGCAATGAAATTGAACTGGTAATCAAAAACCTACCTAAGAACAAAATGCCTGGACCAGATGGCACCACCGCTGAATTTTATCAAACATTTAGTGAAGACCTAATACCCATCCTTCTTAAAGTTTTCTAGGAGTACAGGAAGAGGGAATACTTCCAAACACATTATATGAGGCCAGCATGACTCTAATACCAAAACCGGGAAAAGACACCACAAAAAAAGAAAACTACAGACCATCATCCCTGATGAACATAGATGCAAAAATAACCAACAAAATATTAGCAGACCCATTTCAAAAGTACATCAAAAGGATCATCCATAATGATCAAGTAGGATTTATTCCAGGGATGCAAGGATCGCTCAACATTCGAAAATCCATTAACATCATCCACCACATCAACAAAAAGAAGAATAAAAACCACATGATCATGTCCATAGATGCTGAAAAAGCATTTGACAAAATTCAACATCCATTCATGATAAAAACTCTCAACAAAATGAGTATAGAGGGCAAGTATCTCAACATAATAAAGGCCATATATGAGAAACCCACAGCCAACATTATACTTAAAAGCGAGAAGCTGAAAGCTTTTCCTTTAAGGTCGGAAACAAGGATGCCCATTCTCCCTACTTCTTTTCAACATAGTTCTGGAGGTCCTAGCCACAGGCAATCAGACAGCAGAAAGAAATAAAAGGCATCCAGATCGGCAGGGAAGAAGTTAAACTGTCCCTGTTTGCAGATGACATGATATTGTATATTGTACATAAAAAACCCTGAAGAATCTACTCCAAAACTAGTAGATCTAATATCTGAATTCAGCAATGTTGTGGGATACAAAATTAATGCACAGAAATCTATGGCATTCATATACACCGACAATGACCTAACAGAGAGAGAAATCAGGAAAACAATTCCATTCAAAGTTGTATCAAAAAGAATAAAATACCTGGGGGTAAACCTAACCAAGGAAGTGAAAGACCTATACTCTGAAAAGTACAAGACACTCATGAGAGAAATTAAAGAAGATACCAATAAATAGAAACACATCCGTGCTCATGGATAGGAAGAATTGTCAAAATGGTCATCCTGCCTAAAGCAATCTATAGATTCAATGCAATTCCAATCAAAATACCAACAGCATTTTTTAACAAACCAGAGAAAATCATTCTAAAATTCATATGGAACCACAAAACACCCCGAAAAGCCAAAGCAATCCTGAGAAGGAAGAATAAAGCTGGGGGGATTATGCTCCCCAACTTCAAGCTTTACTACAAAGAAGCCACAGTACTCAAGATAATTTGGTACTGGCACAAGAACAGATCCATAGACCAATGGAACGGACTAGAGAGCCCTGATATAAACCCAACCATATGTGGTCAATTAGTATTGATAAAGGAGCCATGGACATACAATGGGGAAATGACAGCTTCTTCAACAGCTGGTGTTGGCAAAACTGGACAGCTACATGCAAGAGAATGAAACTGGATTATTGTTTAACCCCATACACAAAAGTAAACTCGAAATGGATCAAGGACCTGCATGTAAGTTATGAAACCATAAAACTCTTAGAAGACAACACAGGCAAAAATGTCCTGAATATAAGCATGAACGATTTCTTCCTGAACGCATCTCCGTGAGGAAGGGAAACAAAAGCAAACATGAACTCATGGGACTACATCAAATTAAAAAGTTTCTGTACCGCAAAGGACACCATCAACAGAACAAAAAGGCATCCAAGAGTATGGGAGAATATATTTGCAAATGACATGTCAGACAAAGGGTTAACATCCGAAATATATAAAGAACTTACACGCCTCTACACCCAAAAAGCAAATAACCCAATTAAAAAATGGGCAGAGGATATGAAGAGACAGTTCTCCAAAGAGGAAATTCAGATGTCCAACAGACACATGAAAAGATGCTCCACATCACTAATCATCAGGGAAATGCAAATTAAAACCACAATGAGATATCATCTCAAACCAGTAAGGATGGCCACCTTCCAAAAGACTAAGAACAACAAATGCTGGCGAGGACGTGGAGAAAGGGGAACCCTCCTACACTGCTGGTGGGAATGTAAGCTAGTTCAACCATTGTGGAAAGCAATATGGAGGTTAGTCAAAAAACTAAAAATACAAGTACCATTTGACCCAGGAATCCCAGTCCTTGGAATTTACCCAAAAAATACAACTTCTCATATTCAAAAAGACATATGCACCCCTATGTTTATTGCAGCACTTTTTACAATAACCAAGACTTGGAAGCAACTTAAGTTTCCATCAGTAGATGAATGGATAAAGAAGGTGTGGTACATATATACAATGGAATACTATTCAGCGATAAGAACGAAACAAATCCTGCCATTTGCAACAACATGGATGGAGCTGGAGGATATTATGCTCAGTGAAATAAGCCAGGTGGAGAAAGACAAGTGCCAAATGATTACCCTTATTTCTGAAGTATAACAACGAAACAAAACTGAAGGAACAAAATAGTAGCAGACTCAGAGACTCCAAGAAAGAACAAGTGGTTACCAAAGGGGAGGGGTGGGGAGGGTGGGAGAAAGGGATTGTGGGGTATTATGTTTAGCACACATGGTGTGGGGTATAATGGGGAAAACAGTGTAGCACAGAGAAGGCAAACAGTGAATCTGTGTCATCTTACTACACTGATGCACAGCGACTGAATTGGGGTATGAGTGGGGACTTGCTAATATGGGTAAATGTAGTAACCACATTGTTTTTCATGTGAAACCTTCATAAGAGTGAATATCAATAATACCTTAATAAAAAAAAAAACAGGTCCAAGAGTTTCTGTTCATAATCAGGTTTGCAAGAGACTTACCCTATCATCGATTATGACCAAATCTTTTGGTTTTGTTCTATCAATCTTCAAAACATGGTATTTAGTTTCTGCATGATTGCTCCCAACTAGGAAGTATCTCTGTAAATGAAAAGGAATGAATTAGTTTTCTAAGGTATTTTGTCTTATACCCATTTAATAAGCACTTCAGTTTTTGAAATTAAATGCATTAATAAAGTCAGGTTACTTTTTAGAGGAAGTATTTCTGTGAATTATAACTGGCAGATTAAAGAAGGCAGATTCTGAAAGGTCAACTTTTGAATTGAAATATTCTGGTCATGACAAACACTAGTCTGTTATCTAAAATGTACTCCGTAACCAGGTCAGATGAATTTAATTATATTACACAGAGATTAATTACCCTGACTGATTGGAGACTGATGTTTAAACTTAGCCAGGAAGCAGCAGTTCTGGTAAGAATTAGAGAGCTCAACCTATAATTAGGAACACTTAGAAAATTAAAGCTATTAACTATTGATGTTATCAAATAAATCTTTACAAATTTTCTACAGAAGGCTGAATATGTCTTTAATATAGCAACTATGAAAATCTGCCCAAAGTCTTACTAAAGATTAAAATGGGAGACTTGCCAAAATGGCTTTTTATAGATAAGCTATAGACCGAAATAATGTCCTTTCTTTTCTGAAGCACTTTCTTGAAGCATTAAACCTGAATACATTAGTCTTCCTAAATGACTACTGAGAGAAAAATGAATAATAAAAATGTAAAAAAATTCTTATTCTATTAAAAAATGCTTTAAGAAAACCTAAACATAATAAATAATTTTTAAATTGCATTTAAGAAAATAAGTAAAATTACATTAGGAAAAAGACATTATTGAAGATAATTTGCTTCAAATATGTTCTTTAAAATGGTACTTTTTCAACATTGCAAACATTGAGAAGACACTGCCACGACCAGCTGGCATCTTACCATCTCACTGGTCAGGTAGATGGAGATAACACAGGAAAATAAACCAAACTCTCCACACAAGCCGCCAAAACCAAGTACACGGACCACCAGCATTCACAGCAGGGAGACTAAGGCGGGGCCCTGCAGACGTAGAGTGCGTCAGAGAAGCCACGACTGGAGCCTGTAAAGGACGAGTAAGATTTGCTTAAGTAGCATTTACTGTGTATAAGAAGGTAAGCAGTTGGTTATACTGTTTTAATGCTACATCTGTAGAAATAGATGGGGTTTTTTATATTAAGTATATATCTGTTTAAAAGGGCCTGATCTAGACTTCCATGTTATAAAGAACAAAGACAAGCATTGAGAAATGATAGGCTAGCTCTGTCTTAAGGGGAAAACTAACTAAAAAACTGAATCCCCCATCTCCTAGGAGAGGTAGTCTGGATGACACTACTAGTTATAATGAGGTAGAAATAAGAAATTTTAATAAAAATTAGTAAACTAACTGGAGACATCCAGGCCAGGGAACAGGTCAAAGGGCAGGGAGATTGAGGGGAGGGAGGTCAGAGATCCCCAGCCTGGCCCCTGCTAATTCCTGTCCCTGAGACCAACCACCACCGAGAGGTGGGGGTAACCAACCTAATAAAATGAACATCAGAAGAATGGTTTGTAAAGTGCACATGGTTTTTAGCATAAAAGGGAGCCACTTTCTTGAGGACTTAAGGAAAAACAGTTCTCAGGAGAGGAAAGAGGGAGTACAAAGACCTGAGAGGGGAAGAAGCCTGGTGCACTTATTAGAAAAGTGAGGTCAAGACAGAAAATGTTCCTCACACACTAGTAGTGGACAGTGTGCAGATTAAAGATGGCACTCGGTGGTGCCCGGTTCTTCGTCACTTCCAAGACGCTGTCAGTCTAGGCCACTGCATTTGAGAAAAGACAGAAGAAGAACGGGAAAAGGGAGTGCCCCAGAGGGAGGCGGCAGTGCAGGGCGTGGGAAGCTGCACGGGAGGGTGGCATATCCCCCGAGGGAAGAGGGTCCCACCTGTGGACTCGATGAGCAGGAAGGGGCCGAGCGAGCCAGCCCCAGCGTGGCATGGCCCTTCTCTAGACCCCTGCCTGAGCTCAGACAGGGCGTGGGACTTCCAACATCTCCACCTGCAACGACCCTCTCCCAGCACCTGTCCCCAATCCAGGGCACACTGTTCAGACCAAATTTAGCACATGGTCCTGAAGGCCTTGTCTAGATTTGTTTGGGGCCTGTCAGCCCTTTCATCTAATTACAAGCACCTCAGGACCCGGGGCCTGAGCTCTGTGTTTGTCAATTCCAGTCTAGTAGCACAGTCTTGTCCACAGGCTTCCAGCAAACATTAGGGACAAGAACCACCACTTAACCGCACACTCATTTAATTTGCTGGGTAACTTTCTATAACAGTTAGGCTAACCTATCTTTTATGGGTAAGCACACAGAATGTCAGCCCTTTTAAGTCAGCCAGTCAGTAAGGAAGCACATCACAGCTCTGAGAGGTAAAGTGCCTGAAAGAAAGTTCTAGAATTTTCATAGGTTCCAGGAAATCTAAAGGTCATAGCAGGGCTATGACTTGGCAGTTTGTAATAAAAAAAGAGAATTCTTGAGATGCTAGTGGGCAAGTGCATCTTTGGCCTCTGAAGTACACAAAAGGGACAGATCTACACCTCTCATACCCAGAGGCTTCCGAAGACTCCACGAAGCAGAGCCAAAAGCCAACATCCACAGAATTTACAAGCAGGTTTGACCAGGGAGAAAGAAACGGGAAGCTGGGAATTTTCCACATTCCCTCTCCTCCCAAGTGATCGGAGAATCCTAAGAATGTTTTGTGCAGAGAAAAGTGACCTCATGTGGAACCAGTTACATGGCAAAGAAAACCCCAGCTCTGGCGGCCCTGCTGCAGACACAAGCACCCTCCTGCACTGCCCCCTGTTGGGCCCTGGACCACTGACCTTCACACCAATTTTTAACAGAGGGAACTTTTCCACAGAGGCCTTATTTCTACTTGGATTTATTTCCTTCTCTCTATAACTATGAGTAACTGTAACTATTTATCCTTAGACGTTGTCATATTTAATATTATGCTTCAAAATAGATGTCAGCATTTAGGGACTGTAGCGGCCCTTATATGTATTTTCCTTAAATTGTTCTTCACTGCTGAATTTTTCTTTTTTCTTTTGAAAAAATATCAAACCTACAGTAAGATGAACAGAAGAGTATATGAAAACCCATATACACTTTATGAGATTCACCAATTGTTAACATTTTGCTACATTTATTTTTTCACTCCCTACTTCTGGGTACAAGCTTTTTATCTTCTGAACCATTTGAAAATAAGTTGCAGGTATAAGGACATCCCCACACACAATCATAATACCACTGATACAATATTATCTATATACAATCCATATTCGAATTTCCCTGAGTGTCCCTGTAATATCCTTTGTAGCTGGCTTTTTAAAAACTGGACTCCCACCAAGGACCATACATTGCGTTCAGTTACCATATCTTTCTTTAAATAGCTTTTAATCTGGAATAGAAACATCAGAAATTCTCAACAGCAACACCATCACCTAGGGATACAATGCCTTCAAAATTCTAAGGGAAAACTCATTTCAGTCTTAAATCCAACAGTAAAACAGTAATTTAATCCTCAAACATGAGGATGGGATAAGAACATTTTAGACATGCATGGGCTCAAAAATGACCACCCATGAACCCTTTCTCATGAAGCACTTGGAGGAGGTGCCACAGTAAATGAGGGCATAAATCAAGAAAGAGGAAGACACAGGATCTAGGAAAATAATCATCACTAGAAAGGCTATTGGACAGTGGTGAATGGAGAGTCCAGGAAAACAGATGTGTCTTGGGAGCAATAAGTCCAGATTTGATGAAACTCATAAAAACTAACATGTGAACGTGGTGAGAGATCCCCACATCTGGGAAAGTTGAGGTTAAACTCATTGTAAGTTTTTAGTGAGGAGTAGGGTTGGTAGGAAGCAGGAAAGGTCCTCTCAAGGACTTGCAGTCTGAAGTTCAAATGGTGAAGGTGTGAAAGGAGGTAAGTGAAATGCCCTAAAGCCACCAGAAGAAAAGGGGAGTGGCAGGAGTGTCCGAAACCCCACAGCGCAGGTGCAGGATACAGGCAGACACACACACGCACGCATGCATGCACGCATGCGTGGGGCTGAGTCACGGCTGCTAGGCAAACGTTTGGGTGTTTGCAGGCACGTTGGCGGTGGTGGCTGGGCAGGAACTGTGATGGAGAATTAGGAGAATACCCAAAAAAGCTCTTAAAATGCCCATTAGAATAGATGATGATCTGAGCTTGCTCTCTTCTTTTTTTTTTAATTTAATTTATTTTATTATCATTAATTTACAATTACATGTGCAATATTACGATTATTAAACTACCCCTTCATCAGGTCCCCCCCACCAACCCCATTACAGTCACTGTCCATCAGCGTAGTGAGATGCTATAGAATCACTACTTGTCTTCTCTGAGTTGTACTGCCCTCCCCGTGCCCCCCCAACATTACATCTGCTAATCGTAATGCCCCTTTTTCCCTCTTATCCCTCCCTTCCCGCCCATTTTCCCCAGTCCCTTTCCCTTTGGTAACTATTAGTCCGTTCTTGGGTTCTGTGAGTCTGCTGCTGTTTTGTTCCTTCAGTTTTTTTCTTTGTTCTTATACTTCACATATGAGTGAAATCATTTGATACTTGTCTTTTTCAGCTTGGCTTATTTCACTGGCTTGCTCTCTTCTAAAAGTTAAATATCACTGCAAGTGGGACTTCATAGAAAGATGAATGTATTTCTAAAATGCACACATGAACACCAAATAGATACAATATATAATTAATTTTACAGGAAATTCAGTATCTATTTGAATACAGTATTATCTTTTATAATGACAGGCTAATTAATCACTCACTTTTCATCTGAGGGAAGAAAATCAGCTTTCTTGAAAGAGGAAATCTTAAGGATGTCTGACAGCATCAGTTAATCTTATACTTCATTGGAACTTTCAGAATAAAGGTATTATTTTTAAAGATCACTGTGAAGTTACTTCTCACAATCCAACAGTATTGCATGCCTGCCACCTCACTTATTCCTACAGCCCCACAGTCAGTAATGCAACCCAAAAGGGAAATGAGCTTCTGACAGGCCAAAGGAGTCGCTCCAAGTTCACACTTGACAGCTTTGTAAGACTTCACTGGGGGAGCCTCAAGTCCCCTCTAGAAAAAGTGGGAACTCTGTCACATGCCACCACCCCTTCTAACTCAGCTCTAATCACATGCTTCTCTCACTTCATATCCTTCAGATTCCACTCCACATTCCTTAGCAAACCACATCCTAAGTTGTTCCCTACCATTCCCCAATCACACATACCAAGGCTACTGCCAAAGCTCACTAAGGAGGCTCCACGCCTCAGGAAGTGGTTCTTCTTAGTTTATTCTATTTTGTATGATAGCGTGGAAAGAGGAGAAACTTCCTTAAATCCTCTCCAGGCAAGGCAGGAGTTAAATAAACACATACATACATACTAACAATTTTGAGCTAGCAAGAGTAAAGATTACTAATAATTTCACCCCCACAAAACACACATGCATACACAAAAATTGGCCACATTTCTGTTCAGCTACCAACTTTAAACTCAACCACTGTGTGTTCATTAATTTGCTATGAAATGGTTGCTTATCACAATGGTAAGGCCCCCAGGGCATCATATTTAAGCAAGGGCTATAAATTAGGAATCATCTACAGTAAACTGTAGTTCCACACAGAATAAGTTCAGATACTAAATCCGTGGGCGACTCCTAATTGCACAGGGATGCACGAGTGGCAGGGCTGGATGTGGCCTTTGGTTACCTGTAACCCTGTAAAAGCATCAACCCAGGGGCCAAAAGGCAGAAGGGAGGGTGAAGGTGTCAATCACTGGAAAGAACAGGGAAGTCTGGGTAGGAGCAGATGCTTTACGAGACCAGCACCACACCTCCTGTGCTATCAAGCAACCCACCTCCCTTTCCTCTCCAAATAGTCCTCAAATCCACCTCTAAACACAGAAAACACTAAGAGCCTGAACTTCACCTCAGGGACAATTCTACCCAACTATCCTTCTAAATGAAGACTTGTGCCAAGAGAAGGCCCAACCTGCCCACTGTCTCCTCTACTCCATGCACATCCCCTGTATCTCCTTTGTAACCAGTTAATACCCTCCCACCAACCACAACAAGCCCTCTTCTGTCACCCACTTGCCAACAATGACCTGTCAATTTTCTAATCTTGGCCATTCTGACAGGTGAAAAGCTGAAATCTACTTTCATTTTATTTCTTTAATTATTAGCAAGTTGAATATCTTTTCATAATTGCATTTCTTTTTTGGCAAGTTATCTATTCATGCCCTTGTCCTTTTTTGCTGGATGTATCATCTTTCCGATTGACTTATAAATTCTTTTGCATCTAAGAATATACTGTTTTATCTGTTGTTATGGATACTAATAATTTCTCCATAGTCTTTTGACTATTTTTCTACTTACATATACAGTTTTAAATGCTTCATATTAGTAAAGAAAAAAATTAAGTCAATGATCTAAATTTCTACTTGATAGAACTAGAAAAAGATTCATCCAAAATCCATAAGAGGAACAGTAAGTCTGGGAAGTACTCAGGTCTGTGGCAGTGGACTGTATACAAGGGGCATGAATACAGGAGATGAGAACCAGGGAGGGTTGTTTGGGGCTGGCAACCACAGGGATTGAGGTTCACTTTTTTTTCCCATACATCAATTGCCCAGACTCATTTGTTGAAAATATTGCCCTCATTTGTTGCACTCTTGTGAAAAAATGGTGGAATAAATGTGAGTTGACTCCTAAGCTTTCTGTGTTGTTCTCAGAAAGTTTCGCACTCATTTGTTTCATTCTTGTGAAAAGTTAGTTGAACAAATGTGAGTTGATTCCTAAACTTTCTGTGTTGTTCACTGATCAATCTGTTTTTCTTTCTGGCATTAACACCTTGTCTTGATTATTATAGTTTTATGATAAGTCTTGAAATCAAGAAGTTTATCTTTTCCAACTTCATTCTTTTCAAAGTTCCTGTGCATATCCATGTGAGTTTTACAATCAGCTTGTCAATTTATAATAAAAAGCCTGTTGGTTTTGTGATTTGTATTTAATTGAACCTATAGATTTATTTGGGGAGAACTGAATCTTAATAACGTCATATATTTCAATCCATGATACATCTCTCCATTTGTTAGGTCTTCACTTTCTCTAGCATCCACTTGTATCACTCAGTCTGAACAAAATACAGCTGCCATGTCATAAGGACACTCAGAGGAGCTGAAACCTCTTGTCAACAACAAGCTCAACTTGCCAAGCACGGGAGCAAGCCATCTCCAAAGTAAACCCTCCAGCCCAGTCAAGCCTTCAGAGGACTACAGCCCTGTTGACACCCTGACTGCAATTTCATGAGACCCTGAGCCAGAACCACTCAGCTAAGACTCCCAGATTCCGGACTACTGAAAACTGTGTGAAATAGTAAATGTTTATTGTTGTTTAAAGCCACTAAGCTTTTGTTACACCACAAGAGGTAAGTGATACAATACCTACATCATACACAAAATTAATATCAAATCAATGACTAAATGTAAAAGTTAAACTATAGACCTTTTAGAGGAAACATAGGAAAATATCTTTGTGCTCTGGGTTGGCAAAGATTTCACTAAAAAGAAAAAAATTGATAAATTACAGTTCATTAAATTAAAAACTGCTCCTCAGAAGATCATTAACACAATGTATACATATATCAAATCACATTGTAGACTTTAGATACCTTACAATTTTATCAATTATATCTCAATAAAGCTGAAAAAGATCATTAAGGAAATGAATAGGCAAGCCAATGACTGAGAAAATGTTCACAAAACATGTTTCACAAAGGACTTGATTCCAAAATACATAAGGAACTCCTAAAAATCAATAATAAAAAGGCAAACCGTCCAATTTTTATAAGTGGGCAACAGATTTGAACAGGCACTTCACAAAAGATATAAAAATAGCCAACAAGCACATGGAAAGATGCTCAATATCACTGTCGTTAGGGGAATGCAAACTAAAACCATAATGATACCACTACAGACCCACTAGAATAATTAAAACTAAAAAGGCTGACAACACCAAAGGCTGGCAAGGATATGGAGCAGTGGAGGTTTTCATACCTTGATGAAGGGAATATTAAATGGTACAATAACCTAACTACCAAGCATCTGACTAGCAATTTAATTCACAGGTATTTCCAAAGAGAAATAAAAACATATGTCCCAAAATACTCTCATTCAAAAATATTCACAGCTGGGTTATTACTAGCAGCCTAAATGCAGAAACAATCTAAATCCATAGGGAAAGAGGGTAAACAAATCATGGAATGTATACACATGAAACTACTACTTAAATAAAAAGCAACAACTACCAATAAGCACAACATAGATGCACCTCAAAGACATTCTCCTGAACAAAGGTGAACTCAAGAGAGTGTGTACTGTACAATCCCATTCATATGAAATTCCTGAACAGGCATATCTTACCTAAAGTAAAAGAAAAGAAAAAGGAATATTAGTTACCAGGAAGGGAAAGGGTCAGTTGATGGGACAGACACACAAGAGAACTTCCTAGGGCAAGAAGGGGTGTGGTTCACACATGTGTATCCTTCTGTCTAAATTCTGTAGCTTAGATCTGTGCATTCAATTTATGTAATTTTAAAGGAAAACTCCCTTATAGTAAGTGGTGGGTGAGGAGTGGAACAAGTAATAGACAATAAAGGATGACAGAATGTTGATAATTCCGGAGCTGGGTGGTACATATATGGGAGTTCATGATACTATCCTGTTTACTTTGTCAATAATAAAAATCGTAGAAACAAAAAACTGAAGACATATAAACCACAAATGCAACGTTCTATATTATCTGACTCATCAGAAATACAATTACTCTGTCAAGTTGATACACAAGTTTCTAGTAATTTACTCCCAATCACAGTCCAGTTACAATCTAGTCTGGTACCACTTTCAGTAGCATTGTTCTAACACCCATGGACTCATTTTTGTCTTCTCTGAATCATAATAATAATAGTAATAATATAATAATAATAGAAAACCTCTTAGAGGTTGTATAAGGATTAAATGATAAAACACAGGTAGATATGTGTCTGGCATAGAATTGTTCCAAAAGTATTAGCTATTATTCTCATTGATAAAACCTGACATTTTTTTAATTCCTAAAATCTATTTAGTTGCCAGTAATTTCAGGTCTTTTTCTGAGTTAAATCCTTAAACGTTGAGCTTATTACTCAAAGATTTCTGCTTCTACCTCTAAGTCAAAAACATAAAAAAGAAGAATCATGTGCTTTACTGATAAGGAAACTGAGGCTTAATGATTAAGTGCAGCAGACATTTCTCACGGCAGCTGCCCTGGCCCAACCATTCCTTGAAACAAAGGAGTGGTTCCATAAACAAGGTATTGCTGTAAGACCCCTTCCTGGTCACGATGATGTATCCCAGGGGCAGATTCCCAGTGACGGCTGAGCCGATCAGTCTCCTTCTCCCAGCACCGATGCTATGCCCTTGGCAGCTCTCTGCAAAGCTCTCAAACCCTGCTGTCTTGTTCCTGCCTTTCCAGGGGCTGGGGAGTCAGGTTCTTCCAACGAGTCTATGCAGGGATTCCCAGCATCTTTCTGATACACACCTTTTATCTCTAAGCAGGCTACAGTCACTTTCCATTACTTAGATGACTGAGGAGGACCACAACCAAGTTCTAAAACATACATACCTTTGTGTTAGGCGCTCAACCGGCATCTACTGAGAGCTTACTGTTTGCAAGGCACTGTACCAGCTCTGTGCTGCAGGGGCCAACAAGGTTCTGACAGAAGAGGGGGAGGGACATTACAAGGATAGAACAGCAGAAAAGCACAGAGAATTGAAAGCAATACATTCTTACTGCAGAATAAGGCATATGAAGGCACATAGCTAATCGTCAACAAAGCTTTTCTGAGTTTACATTAGACTGGATATTATAGGAGACAGTTAGTTGATGAAACATATATGGCCTTGAATACCAAACTAGAGGATTCAGTGTTTATGTCCCTCAGAACTGGGGGTCGCTGCTGGTTTCTGAGCAGAGGAGGCCTACAGTACAAGCCGTGTTTGGAAAGAACACTAACATCTTAGTGGGTCCACATGAAGGCTCAGCTTATTAGGGGGCTGAGATTTGAGTATGTATGTTTCCAACTAGGGACATTTATCAGCACCTCGCACAGAGAGCAAAAAGTTTTGTTACGATGTCAAAATGATACTTTCGCATGACTGTCCTCAAGAACCAAAGATATTTGCAAAAACAGTATATTAGATAATTTCATCTTCTGGCCTGGATCAAATTAAATGAATTTGTTAGCAAAATTAATCAAAGGTCAACAATGTTTCTACACTGATGATGACACGGTGGCAGACATCCCATCAGGCTGTAACTGAGAAACTGTTGTACTTTCCTGTACCCCGTCTAATGCAGACAACCCAAGTTTCACGGGATGTGCCTTACAGAACTTTCTAGAGCAAGGAAGGGAGTTACGCAGGTGTTCCTGCATATGCAATCTTGTTACCAGAAAGCGTATTTTAAAATACAGATCCTGATATTATGTCACCCCAATTCAGAAAGATGTACTTTTTCAACCACACAAATGACAAAAGTGCGTACTCAGGGGTATACTATTCCCTAAATTTTAGGGAACTAATAACCTAAACATAAAAACTGACCTGCTTTTTCTAATAGAAACTGTTTACACGGACATTTGATGTAATAAACAATAAATTAAGTAAATAAATGCGTTGGAAAAAAAATCAAGTGAAAAGCACAATAATGCGATCCAAACAAGTCGGCTGTCTTTAAACAACTCAAGTTTTTCTTGCCTTCCAAATAAAGGGAACCAAAAATTTCAGCAATAAAAGCGCACGTGACGAGCAATGACAGCGATCCGCGCCCGGCACCGCCCCGCGGCCATCCACCCCCCCGAGCAGCCTACTCACAGTCCTAGTTTCGTAGAGAACCAGCTTCTGGACCGAGCTGATGATAGGGGCGGCGGCCGCGGGCAAGGCCGGGGGACGCGGGGCCCACGACAGGGCCCGCGGAGGGAAGACGCCTTAGGCCCACAGCAGGTCTGGCCGCGGAAGACACCGCGGGGCTCCAAACAAGGCGACCCGCAGCTCCGGGGTCCCGACTCAGTGGCCGCGGCGGCCAGACCCACTCTTCGCAGGCGCGGGCGCAGCTGGAGGGCGTGCCAAGGGAGGCCACGTGATGTCTCAGGATCTGCGCGCGAAGGGCGCCGTCTTTCGTGACGGCGGAGGAAGAAGTGGGCGGAGAACAGGGCGCCGGGCTGCTGGCCCGTTGGCTCTGGGCCCGGCCCAGGTGTTTGGGGCCCACTGCCTCACCCAAGCGGCCCTCCGGGCGGCACGCCCCGCATTCCCAAGAGCCCCCTTCCGGCCCGTACTTCCTAATGATGCCGGGGTTCTTGTTCACGAAGCGGAAAAATGAGCTGAGCAAACAGGCAAGGTAGGAGAGCAAGGTACAGACTTTAATTTAAAAATAAAGTGATAGGACAGAGCTCCCGGCTTACTCCAGGAGGGGACAAGAGAGTCCGGTGTGCTGCCTTGTCTAGGGGTTTTATAGGCAGATGAGGATTTTTCGAGAAGATGAAAAAAAGGTTTAAGGGTGCAGACCTGCTAAGTGGTGTCTGAACACCCAGAATTAACAGAAGGAATTCCTCGCCCCATCTGTCTCTCTGGGATACTGGCGTCTGGGTCTAGGAGCATATCAAAAGGCGGCCTGCCCAGCCCCCAAGGTGGGCTGAGGTATTGTCTGTTGGCTAAAGTGTAAGTTAAGAATCCTGCTTCCCAAATTTCCTGGGTGTTGAAATGCAATCTTATCTTTAAGGTGGAATCTTTGCTGCCTTTTACTATGTCGTTTACAGCTGGGTCTGCATGCTAAATTAGTTGCCTGGTTTGCAAAACCACCCATCAGATCTGAAAGAGGAAACAGCATATAGGCCTGGGCCTTTTAGCATGTTAAGTGAATCTTACAAATGATTAGCATAATAAAAACGTGGGGTACTCTTCTTTGTCTGGGGAACACCAACTGATCTTACTGAAGAATGACCCTGGAGCTTAATGTTTAACAGAGTTTTGGAAGGGGTTTTCCTTGCATGTGGTTACATTGCTCTGACTGCAAATATTCTGCCTTGCTTTTTCCGGACGCCCTCCCCCTGCTCTGACTACCCCCACAGTCCCTGTCTCACTAAACCCGGCTGCAGGCTGCGCCGCGCGCCCGTGTCCCCACACAGCTCTGCTCTCCCAACCGTGTGGAAGTCAGCAAAATCCGCAGGTCCCAGAGGCGGCGTGTTCAGGAGAATTTTTTTAAATCGCCTTTTGAAAAAAATCACCTCAGGTGGCGATGTGGGGCTTTGCCTGCTAACAGCCATTTGTAAGCCCCCCAGAGGCTGTGGGGCGCAGGGCGGCGCGCCCTGGTGAGCGGGCTCCCGGAGGCCCTGGCGCGGGGAGGGGCTTGGGCGTGCGGAGGGGGCTGCGGCGCCCGTCCGGGGGAAGGAAGCACTGCCCACAGCCCCGCCTACCGCCGGGCGTTTCCTAGGCGACGGCGCAGTGGATGCGGAGTCCCCGGGCGGCTGCGGAGCGGATGAGCCCGAGGGCCTTCCTGCGCCCGGGACGTGTTAGGCGGGTTGGGTGGCGGCCCCTCCCTGCGAGGGCCCAGGCAGTTCCTTCCCTGCAAATCCGACTTCAGGGCCTCCGTGTACTGCCGGTCGCCGCCTCGCCTCGCAGCTGAGGTGTTGGGTCGGCCGGTGGCGCGTCTCCCCGGGCGGCGGGGGACCCGGGAGTCTGCCGGACTTCACGCGCGGGCCACCTGTCAGCCCAGGGCCCGCTGCTGGACTGCGTAAGGAAACCAACGTTTCTTACTGAATCGTCGCATGAACAGAACCAGTGTGACATTGCACGGTGTAATGTGAATTCCACACTGAGGGATCGAACTTGAATCCTTTCCTCATCTGGTACGCCTTATTAACTGGGAGGATGGCTGTGTCAGTTCTGGCATTTTACAGTGACTTGGGTCTTTCAAGCTGGGAAAATATTTAGTTCTGTTTGCTAACGGACACCAACTCTTCTGAAAATGAGTTAGATATTTGCACAGTGTTTTCATTTAGAGCAACAATTTAAAATACCTGTAGAATTCTGCTGTTATTATATTATACTATAATTAGGCAGTACTATGGCTCACCCAGAGCAGATCCTGAGACAAAACTTGGAGAGCAAATAGTTTATATGGGAAGTAATCTCAGGAAACAACAGCAGGGAAGGGAAGGAAGCCAATGGAAGGAATATTATCAAGCAGACTTCTCTGTAGTCGGAATTCACTGGGGAACACTGGGATGTATGTCCCAGAGTTACTTCTTAAGGGCAAGGGAGCTGGTCCATTTATTCAGTTACTGGTTGAGGCCTGTTTGTGGCCAAACATGAATTCATCAGAACTCCCAGTCTGCCCTGTGCTCAGGAAGACTAGATTGTGGCCGCGAAAGAGCCCTTGGGCACAGAGTCACACACGCTAGCAGTTGGAAGTTGGGCTGCCCATGCATGGAAGAAGCGCATGTTAAGTGCACTGCTACGTTAGCAGTAGCTTCTGCTACATTCCAGCCTTTGTACCACTCACATCCACTCCTCCCCACATTACGGTCACACCATCCTGTCACTGATTCTTCACAATGGTGGCTGGTCCCAATTTCTAATATAAAAGGAGTCACCTAAAGGTGATTAGTGGGACAAGCTCCTGAATCAGCTTCTGCAATCATCACACAAGGGTGTGGCCCATCAGGGCTAACTGTAGGCTGTGTTGTTACACCCCTCTCCTCAGCCTATTCCCATGCCTCCTCCCCAGAACTCTTTTTCTCTTATATTCCAATCTTGTTCCTTCCTGCCCTTGAGCAAGCCATTCAGCCTTGTCCTCCATATCGAGGACCTCAGAGTATTGCTCAAAGCTCTGCCCACCAGGAGCATCCCTGTAATCACCAACTTTCAGGGCTACCCCGAGTGTGACTGAAGTCTGGAAGCATTCCATTTACAGCTTGCACCAATATGTTGTGGTTCATCCATTTTTTTCCATTTTCTATCAGCTGTCCCTGGGAGATTTCATATCAGGCGTGGACCAAAGAGAGACATTGTTCAGCAAACGACAGTGACATGGGGGCCTGGGCTGCTTACTCTTACTCCTCGAGCAGGGAGCCACTGTAAATAAAGGTTTTTCCAGCTGCAACCCCATTCTGTGCTCAGGAACCAGGAATATACCACAAGATGATCCTGCAGCCCCTTCGGATGCACTTTAAGATGGGCTTGGGCCAAGACCCCATTTATTCCTGGTTCTCCATCTTCTCTCAGTCACAGGGCCACGAACGCATTTGGGGTCTGCTGGTGTTGACCTCAGCTTGGACCCGGTGTCCAATAGCCCTTGAAGGAGGAGGATAGTCCCATTTCCACAGTGTATATTTCTCCAGTGAACGGTTGGAGGTTCTCTGGAAAAAAGGATTGGAGATACCCTACTGTAAATACTTAGGGTGTTACAGGATCCATCCTCGAGGACTCCTTCCTCCCCTTCAATGAATGGGTTCTGGAGCTACTGAGGAGGAATCATGATTTTCCCTTTGCTGCCATTAGCTCTTGGTTGCCTTGCCCTTTATTCTTTTTAGAATACCATCTCTCAGTTTAAAGAATTACCCTTCTATTCCTAGTTGCTAAGAGGTTTATCTTGTATTAATCATTAAAGGGTGTTGAATTTGTCTCTTGTAGTTGTTCTACATCTATTATGATGATAATATAGTTTTTCCTCCATTTCAATATGACAAATTAGTTTTTTCATACTAAACCAGCCTGGAGTTCCTGGGGAGAACCCAACTTGGTAAAAAAATGTGTCTTTTTTATGTATTGCTGGATTCAGTTTCCTAATATTTTGATAAGGGTTTTTCAAATCTTGTTCATGTATAAAATTGGCACATAATTTTGCTTTTTGATGATATTCTATTCCTTAAGATGGATGATATGGGAGACCCATAAACTGATGTAAGAAGTCTCCACTTTATCTTTCCTCTGAAAGAGTATCTGTAAGACTAGGAGCTCTTCAGTAAAACTGTCTGGTTTCTTTCTGGGGAGATTTTTTAGTTACTGACTCAGTTTCCTAATAGTCATAGAACCATTCTCAACTTTTTTTCTTAAGAAACTGATTTTTCTAGGAATTTATCAATTTTGTTTAAATTTTCATATTTCTTTGGGATAACTTTGTGTATGATAGCCTCCTGGTATCTGTGTTATAACTGCAGCACTATTATCTCTGTAGTCCTTCCCCCTTTCTGTGCCTGATTTGTTTGCTCAAGTAGACAATAAACATTAAGTGTTATGGTAGATTTAACCAATAAATTCACAAACTTGATCTAAACAACATTAAAAGAACACAACATCCATCTAATGTAAATCATGTATACAGGGAATGTTTTTAATTTACCAGGTGCTAGGCTATAAGGCAAGCCTCAACGAATTTCAGTGAACTAATAAGTGGAGAACATTCTCTGATTATAATGAGAGTTAGAAATAAAAAATAGAAAAAGCTTGGTTTAGAGATAAAACAAAACACACTTCAAAAAAAACGAATGTCTAACACTGTGCCTTCTTTTCTTCATCAGTCTTGACAAAAGCTTTCTAAGTCTTTTCAAAATATCACTGCTTTGCTTTATTGATCCTCTTTATATAATGTTTGTTTTCTATTTTATTAATTTTTAAAATATGTTTTTCTATTTTTCCTGTTTTTCTAATGCCTTAAGGTGGGAGCTTATCTTAGTTTTTAGGCTTTCTTTGGTTCTAATAGACGAACTTAAGGCTTCTAAATACTACTTTAGCTACATCTTGTAAATTGTATTATATATTTCATTCATTTTCTTCAGTTCTACTTTTCTGATTTCTATTAGAATTTTTTTAGAGACATTAGTAGTCCCTACACACATACACATATCACATTAAGTATATGTATAACATACATATATGTGTATGTGTATAGCGATTTAATTTTATCTTTAATAGAACACACCATATATAAATTATACACTGTATATGCACATATATATATGCATTGATTCCCCTAAATTAGTCCTTCAGAAACACTTGGTGAACTTTTATAAAGCATTTTGCTGGATTTCACTTTTTGTCTCAATCTAGGTAAAAGCTAATTGTTTTAACAAGTAAGTTTAACTTATTTGTAATTATTGGTCAAGTCCATGTGGTTAGTGGTGTGGAACATCTTTTAGGCTTAGTAAATCCACAGGATAGTCTAGTTCTCCCTAACCTGCTATGAGTTATCACTGATTAGGTGCTTCAACAATCTTGCTCTTCTTACTGTAGTATTTTGTATCATGAATTCTCAAGAGAGGACAGAAGAGCATCCTTTTGCAGATATATTTAATGAAGATGAAGCTGAAGAAAATATGATGCCGTCTAAACCTGTTTGCTTTGTTGTATTTGGGAAATCAGTAAGTTATCTTTTCTAATTCATTATTTAATATGATCTCTTTATTTTTAAAAGAGTAATCTTCCATTACCATGCAAGAGTGAAAAGCACATTGCATGCTCATTTTTTGAGTGTTTGTTAGACTTTCACTGAATGACTTAAAACTTGATATATAATATTGATTATAAACTCATCATTTTCTTACTGTACACCATAATTAAAAAGGAACTTAGATTGTATTTATCTTTCATTATCTTTTGTTTATCATCAAAGCACTGCACCAGAAAAACTGTTAGGGGGACGTGATCCAGGTTGGTTGAGGCTCAGTCTGCATCTGAAACTCTCTGGGTATGTGAAGGCAGGGCACTACAGAGGCAAACGGGGAGGCTCTCCATTCATCTCTAAGGGCAGTGAGGAGCAGTGTGTCTCACCATGCACCACAGTGTGTCACTGGACCTCGTGGACATACATATTTTTGTCTGTCCACAAAGCAGAAAGACACCAAAAGTGGTCATAATTTAACTTCCTTTCTAGGCTGTTGGAGTAAGGACCTGTATATAAGAGCTTTTTTCAACCACTGAGCTAGTGGGTAGTTACTGTTAGAGAGCCTGAGCTGGGTAATTAAAGAACCCCTCCTGAGCAGCAGAGACTAAAGGCCAGATACCATCTTTGACTTAATTTGTATGGACCCTGGGATAGGGACCAAGAAATGTTTCCAATGACTTTCAGATGTTTCTAGAAATATAGTACAGTTCCCAGGTCAACAATGAGAGTAGTCAGATATGTGTTACCTCATTAAAGCCATCTTCTGTCTTTAAAGTATGACACTTTTCAAAGATGTCTGTTAAGAAGTTTTTGCTCTTGAAAGTTATTAAATAGAAGTCTGTCAAAACATTAGTGATTATAAACTTTAGGAAGGAAATAAAATGATGAATCTCAACATAATCACAATGATATATACTCAAAATTTGACGATCAACACAGTAAAAGACCCAGAATACCGTATGGCACAGTGTCCTACTTTTGGGGATTTTCTTAATTAAAATTCTGTTCATATAACTTTATAAAATGTGGCAAATGTGACAAGTGTAGAGAAAAATGAGGCTATAAATATCTAGGGTGTGTTCTTCATTTATTTTATGAGAAAAAAAATTTGTCTGGTAACATTGATGTAACAGTGACCATCAATAGAATCTTTAAAAATGAAAACATCTATTTCACTGGCAAAGAGCTGTTCTATTGGGTTTTAAATAACATTTTTCTTTTTAAGGGGTTTGAGAAGACAAACTTAGCCCATCAGATAACACAGACATGGAAATGTATTCGTGTAGAAGGTAAATTCTACCATTTTCCCCCAATATTTTACTATAAAACCTTAAAAATGCATAGAAATGTAAATAATTAGCAGTGAGCACCATGTACCCTTCTAATCACCATCTAGATTCTATGATTAACATTTTGCTATATGTACTTTCCTACATGTCATCATCAACCCAGTGAAAGTTCTCTTTATAATAGCATTGTGTTTTACCCTCTGTTTGTCCTTGTTTTGTTCACAGCATTTAGAAGGGGTTGTGAAATGCCTTTGACTCCAGTCTTCTGCCTCCAGTTCTTTAATTCTGAAACTTAGAACTCTTGGGGACATGGGTGGTGCAGGTATTTCCCCTATGAATGAAGAAAAAAGGAGGGACTCACCTCTGCTCTCAGGAGCATTTTCCAGGATTTACTTATCTTCAATGATAATTTTTACTTTTCATTATTTATAAATTGCTTCGCATTCTTTGCAATGTGTAAGATTGGTGTCTTTACATAAAATATTCTTTTAATCAATATAACTATGGCCTAATACAAAAATAAGCAAAAGAATTAATTGGCAATTCAAAAAAGTAGAGATAAAAATAAACAAACATAGGAAAAAGGAGTTCAACATCGTTACCCAAAAATTGCTAATTAAAATAACACTGACCCATATTTTCCTATCAAGTTGTCAATGAATCTTTAAAGTTTCTACATCATTATTGGCAAAGATGTTTTGAAACAAGGTTATACTGTGCTACAGTTTTGAAAGAGAAAAATTTGGTGACATGTAGTGTGCGTGCACACACACACACAATCACAAAAGCTTTACATTTTTCCACTTTCTTTGATCAAAAATATTCACCTGTAGGCAATCTCAAAGAATACTAAATGTTACATAGATTATTAGCAGCTAGGGACATAATTCAGCTCTTGAGTCTTGCCCTATATCATAACACTGTCATTTCTCTCCTGGTTGTCTTCCATCAAGGGTTGGAATATTTCCTCCTGAAAAGGAAATAAATCACTGGAATTTCAGCCTCGGGACCCCTTTTTCTAATCAGCATTTTTTTCACATTTCTTGATACATAATTAACGGACTCTGAGTATGGTTGTGTGTGTGTGTACTGTATGGTTATATAAGTATCTGGACCAGTAATGCTAGTGTATACTTTTGTGTGATACTTTTCAAGGTCCAAAAGTACCTGTGATATATGCAACCTCATTTCATCTTCATGGTCTCCTGTATGCTCCTACACAGGGCATAACCATCCAAGGAGCAGAGGTGTTTAGGAAGTTAGCTACCCAAGCTTTTTTAGCTAGTGAGTGGCAGAGATAAGTTCTCTGTGGAATACATTCTGTTGCCTTATACTTTGGTTGGGGTTAAATGACATAATGTGTATAAATGTGGTTTGTAAACTCTGAAGTGATAGACACATGTTAATCTTTTTACCAGTTACAAAGCACATGGGATAAGTCTCTTAATTTGTCAGTTCTAATACAGTTTGTGCTAATACTTTGAATTCATGTTTTAGCTTTACCAATTTTGGAAGAACAGATTGCCAGTGAAACCGAGTCAGGAGTTATGATAAACAAATCTAAGTTTCAAAGTTACTGTGATTTTTAAAAAGCTCTGTGTCACAGATATACTCTCCACCAATATACAATATCTGTGCTTGTTCTTAGCTGCAGTCACTGCTGCTCAGTGGTCAAAGCATTCCAGATGAACTTATCACAAAGCTAATGCTGGAGTAGCTCAACTCCCTGGAAGTCTCTCACTTTGATATGTTTATTCTTATGCATTAGTAGCTCTCAAAGCAGCCTTAAAACTCACGCCTTACCTGAGGCACAAATAATTCCTGGAGTTGCTCTTTCTTTCCCTGGCACAGGAATCCAGAGTCTGAATTTAGTTGAACACCTAGAATAGTTTTATTTGCTTGTTTATTTGCTCTTATTCTTCAGATTCTACCTTTGCAAAAAATAAAATAAAAAATTAAAATATATATGATCCACCCTTCTTTTAGCTGTGTACTACCCAGCAAAAGCTGTGGTCCTCTGGTGCTGACAGCCTCTCTGCCACTTTCCATTCACCCTGAGTCTTATTACTAAGTCCTGTCGATGGTTAAATTTTCCTGTGTTAATCCACATGTAAGGGCAGGAGTGGGAACTAGAATGGCAGCTACTTCCCATCCAGCTCCAAATATTGGCTTCTGCCTGTTCAGTCCAAACTCTGACTCTGGACCCAAGAAACCTCAGTTGTATTTCGACAGATGCCAAGCAGGGACCATGGACCTATTCTCAAGATAAAGGTGACCAAACCTAAAAATGGCTAAAAAGAAAAAAAAGAGCAAACTGGTAAGTTTGCAAAAGGAGGAAAAAGAATAAAGATGTGCTTAGGAGGAAATCCACATGAAATAGATTTATTGAATGAAAGAAGAAAAATTTAGAAAGCTGCTTTATATTCTCAGTAAGTTAGGAGAGGACATTGGGCCTATTAAAATTACAGGGATAAAAAAATAATGTAGTAAAGTAAAAACCAACGTTGCCAAAGTAAATAAGTAATGGAGACAGCAAAGCAGACCTGTCCACACACACTGTCTGCAGCATCTATACCTGTAGGTAGAAAGGGCTCTCTACATAGATTATATAGAACCAGCTATGTCTGTCTGTCTGTATATAGATATCTACCTATGGCATCTATACCTGTTGGTAGAAAGGCTCTCTTTATATAGATTATATATAGAACTATGTCTGTCCATCCATGTATAGATATCTATGTATAATCTATTATATGTATATATATGTATACATACACTATCCATCCATCCAGTCATCTGTTGATCAGTGATAAAGAGGATGAACTTGGGGAAAACACCTAGAACGTGGGAGATTAAATGAATAAAAAGTTAAAAAGAACAATCACAGAATTCCAACACAGTCAATAAATTACCTCAAAAAGCATAGTGATGCAGCATGGAGAATACAGCCAATAGTTCTGTAACATCTTCCCATGTTGACAGATAGGACAGACAGTAATTGACTAGTAGGGGTGAGGAGTTAATAATGTGGGTAACTGGTGAACGACTGTGTTGTATACTTGACACCAATATAAGATTGCTTATCAATTTCAGTAAAGAAAAAAAAACACAGTGATTGGAACTGAAGTATGTATAAAGTAGGTAGGCAAATACCTTTTTGTTTATACTTTGTCTCACCTTATCTCTTGAAAAATTTAGAGTGATTTACATGGCTACAAGAAGATGGTATAAATTACACATATTGACAAGAAGAAAAAACTAAACCTACTCAGCTATACCATCACAGTGTTCACAACCTTTTAAACTTATTGTGGGAAATTTCAAACAAATGTAACGAGATTGATATAGAATCCCCTCTGTGTGTCCATCACCCACTTCAACAATGACAACAACGCTTGTCTAATCTTCTTTCACACAAACCCCTACCTATACCCCCAACCTACCTTATTTTGAAGCTAATGCATATCATATCAGTTCACCTGCAAATGTTTTAGTATGTGTCTCAAAAAGATAGGGACTCTTTTTAAACTATGACATTATCATTATCGTTCTCATAAAATTAATAATATATCATCTACTAACCAGTGTGTAGTCAGATTTCACTATTTGTCCCATATGTTTTTTCTAGTTTTTTTTTTTAAGCAGGATCCAACCCGGTTTTACACACTGCAGTTAATTGGTATGTCTCAAACCTTTTATATCTGTAAGGTCCCCTTTCCTCTTTCTGTCACCTTGTGTTTTCGGTGTTGAAGAACCTGGTAATTTGGCTTGTAGAGTTTCCTGCATTCTAGATTTTGCTGAATGTATCCCCTGTATCATTTACCATATTCCTTTTCTCCTAGACTCCCCGTGTGCTGGTAGGTGTCCTGAGGACAGGCAGAGGAGAAGTGGCATAAATGATTTCTTGAGCTGAGGGCTGCACCATCATGTGGCCACATTCTAGGCTGCAACACTGGGGTCCTTGAAAGGCTGAAGGGGAGGCAAGAGCTCCTTCTGCCCAGACTCCCCTCACCTACCCCACAGCATCCCCAGAGGAACTTCTTTGGTGCCTAGTCCCCTGCTGTGCTTAAAAGTCTGTGCCCAGCAAGGCTTCTTTCTGCCATTTGGTCTCACCCAGAAGCCTGGTAGATGGTAGAAACAAAGGACTTTCAAATCAGGGATATTAACGGGTGAGGGGTGGGTGCTGCTGCACGGTTGGTGACCCCAGAGTCCCTGATGACAGATGTGTGCCGCGGGGGACAGTGCACAGTGGAGCACTGCCAGGCGCAATCTTAATGTTTTCTGTACCAGAGCCCTTTTCTGCTTAGAACTTATATCACTACTTAGAAGGACCTCACACAGTCTCTTCTTACACTCCTTTCATTCACAACTCCTGCTGTAATGGCCGTGAGCCAAAGTCCGCTTCCATGAAGTGCATCCTCACCCCGGAGAAAAAGGGACAATCAGTGCCTGGGCATCTGAGAAGCCCCTCTCTGCTTCCTGCTTCTGGATTCCGGGAATGCTCCTCCCCAGTAGTGGCTGGAAGCTCTGGTCAGGCATTTCCTGCCCCAGCTGTATCACGCGGTGGATTGTCTTGCAAATTGTGGGTCACAAGTGTCCAGCCTTTTTGGTTTGGCTTGAGGCCAGACAGCTCTCAAGGCTTGACACTAAGCAACCTGATGTCTCTACTGTCTTTGGCTCTGTGGGAATAGGGATACTTTCTTCCCACTATGCCAGGAAGAGTGAGCAAAGCGATTACAAGGGGCTGCCTGGTTCCCCCTAGGCGGTCACTTGACCGCCTTTCGGTGCTCACCTGGTGAGGGTGATACCGGCTGGGTGCCGGCTGGAGGGTACCTGCTTTCCTGTGGCGGTACGTGCAGAGCTCTGCAGCAGGCAGCGGCGTCGGCTGTACCATTCCTCTGTCTTCAGCATGAGTGCGAGGTCTTGGCTCTGCTATGAAGGCTATGTGGTGATAAGGGGGGGAGTCTTCAGCTCTGCCTCCATTCTCAACGTGCCTACGGGATTGGAGAAGTCAACAGTGGGCTCAGGAGCCCTGGTCGTCCTACAGAGAAGCATCCCCAGCATCCCCCAGGATCTTCCCAGACCTGGGTCTAGGGAGCTAAGTTCTCCCCTAAACTTTCAGTGGTGAGACACCCTTGGGCGACAGAGCAGTCTTTCCCCTATCTCC
Organism: Smutsia gigantea; assembly: GCA_032199065.1. Taxonomy (NCBI): domain Eukaryota; kingdom Metazoa; phylum Chordata; class Mammalia; order Pholidota; family Manidae; genus Smutsia; species Smutsia gigantea. The sequence goes on along the minus strand of JAVSCE010014377.1, from coordinate 16,605 downwards.
CTGGACAGCATTCCTGGGGTCCAGATAGGATGATGCTGGCCACCTCGCAATGGGTAGAGCCCCAAAATCCACCGCTCAGACAATTAAGGCAACCCACCCAACAGCCTGGTCAGGGACAGCCAGACCCCACGTGAACAAGCCGCCCTTGTGCTTCCCCCAGATGAGAGATGAAAAGTGAAACTCGCACGCCTGCACGCTGTGGCCCCTGGAGTCCCTGGTGAGCTCTCCAGCCGGTGGCAGTGGCTGTAGGAGCGTACAGGGTGCTGGAGAACACAACACAGCACCAGGCGTCATTCTGTCACCTGCTCGCGAGGCACGTGTTGGGCAGCATTGCCAGCAGTGGGAATGAAGGGAGGTATTTTGTCGTCATTGTTGGTTAGAAGGGAAGGGCAGGACATCTGGAGACTGACTGTTTCCTGGAAATGTCTGGTGAGGAAGGATGAGCTGGACAAGGGCTGTGTTCAGTGCAGGGTTGGCCATGCATTCCTCCAGCATATTCTCACCTGTGCGGGGTGCCAGGCATCACATCCCAGAGACACGGGTCAAAATCTTAACAAGTTCAGGTAAGGTTGTCAATAAAGTGGACGGAGATTAACAATAGACGCCAAACTAAAGTAGGGAGTGAGAGGCCAGGAAAGCCAAAATCATGAACCGCAGGCAGAGGCAAGCAGAGACAGGTCTGGTCCAGCTCCCAACAGTGCCAGGGCATGCAGTAGCTGTGTGTCTCCAGGGCTATGTTTGGCTCATTTAAAAGCCTTGAATAGCATGGGTGCCTTAGGATGCCGCCACCATTTCAGAGGGTTTCAAAGACAACAGCAAGAGCAAGTAAGTCAGCCAACTTGGAAACTCAGGACTGCAGGAAGACGGGAGAGAATCATGATTATAGCTCAGTCCCCAAAGCCAAGATAACAGGTCTCCCTGTCTGCCTTTTGAATTTAAACTACTGAGGATTGCTTCGTTGAATAGTGTCCAACACATAGTCAGAAGAAAGTAAATGTTTTAAAAAGCTTAGGAGAAATTGGCACATGCCTTCCTAAGCATTTAATGGGATTTTGTATTGCTGTGAGAGGGGCTGCTCTGCCGTTTTAGAATAAAAGGTTGTGATGAAAATGTTCTCAGGGGAGGATTTTGAGATTTGTTTATTAGACACATTTGTTCACTCATCTGTCAAGAGATGCTTAGTAACTTTTTTAATTATACTGTTCTAGACATGGTATAGGACAGCAGTTCTCAAACTTACTAGCCTCAAGACTCCTTCATACTTAAAGAATTGTTGAGACCCCCAAAGAGCTTTTGCTTATATGGTTTATATCAATATGTATCATGGTAGAAATTAAAACTGAGAAATGTCTAAAATGTTTTTAAAGTAGAAAAACCACCATATGTTAACATAACATATTTTATCAACAACAATTACAGCCTTGAAAACAATAAATTTAGTGAGAAGAGTGGTAATTTTATGTTGCTTTTTTAAAAATCTGTTAATGTCTCACATGAGCCCCTGCTGGATTCCCACATCTGCTTCCACTCAATCTGTTGCAATATATTGTTCATGTTGAAGTGTATGAAGAAAATACAGCTTCACACAGACATTAGTTTAAAAAGGGAGAAGTATTTTAATAGCCTTTAGGATATTTGTGGGGATTCTTGACTTTACATGAAAACTCAGCAAGGGGAGGTTTCTTAAATATTAGTTGCATTGTAGAATCTGAAACCTGATCAGCAAACCTTTCAAACTCTGTTACATTGAAATCCATCCATCTGTCTTGCACCAGGAATGGGTCTTTAACCCATATGTGATTTTGGGGCACCATGCTTTGGTTATTTGGAAAATCCCAGTCCATTGAATTGTGCATATATTCCAAATATTGACACATTTCATTATACAATATCAAAAAATCGCATTGGCCAATATCACCACCAGTATCATCAGGAAAGATTTTAAGAATTAGGAAGCTGTTAAGCTTATGGCAGTGAATAAAAGTTTTCTAAAATTTGATTTTTCACTTGAATTTTAAAATTGGCCACAAATACTCTTAGTTGTTGTCCTTGAAGTGATAGCACGTTTTATAAAATGCCTGCCAAATACAAAAAAGCCACAATTTGTCAGTTGTTCTTGAAAGGAAGTAAATGTGTTATTTAAAGAGCAGAAAAATTGATTGGAGGATTTTAATTCCCACTGAAGGAGTTAAGACTTTATTAATAAGAAGAAATTTCCTCAAACAAGAGAGTGACATAATGAAAGAAATGTATTAAGGAAATTAATATGATGATGTCAAACTGAATTAAATGAGAAGATTTAGTTACTGGGTAGGGATGCAAAACAATAAATGTGCTAAGACAAAATCATATTTCTAATGTTCTGTCTCTTAAGTTATATGGGGGTATATGGGTATTTCATTACTCTGTATAACTCACATAAACATTTTATACGTATATATTCTGTTATGAAATAATTTGAGAAAGAAAAATAATATACCATGCAACCCTTATAATGTATCTTTACATTCATTATATAAGCTTTCCTAACATGAGTTAGAAGAATTATCAGGTTGGAATTTCCTTCCTAGGAAAGGAATAAATGGGCCTAAAGTAAATCGATTTGGAATTTTTAAAGATAGCTCCTCCTCAGCCTGTGATTTTATTTATTTATTATCAGAAAACATTTTTTAAGTTATACTTCATGGAGCAATAACCTTAAGTATTAATCATAAATTTTTGACAGATGATTTTAAGGCCTGCATTAACATTAGCATATATCAGTAACCAGATGAGAGTTTATAAAGCAGTAATAACCAATCCATGCCCTATCACTGAGTGATAACATTGTCAAACTTTAGAAACTGTATTTTATTCCACAGGTTACATTATTACTGAAATGCCATCACTTTCACAAGATGCCATGACAATGTTGCAGCAGATAGAACTAATTAAAAATTTAAATTTGAAACCTGATGTTATCATCAGTATTAAGGTAAGATTATTAGTTGCTTTCCTAGTACAGTTAGTCATTCTTTTCAATAGCAGTGAAATTAAAGGAATGTTCTCACAAAGCGTGAGTGCTTAGAGAGGTAATAGTGATGCCTCCACCATGGGGCTGAGCTGAGCTTCCTCAGCCTGTGGTGCTCTGTGCCTGCGGGTGCACGCCTGGGCCCATGTCCTCTTCACAGGCGTCATCGGAGTCCCCCTTCGACAGTCACTCAGGAAGCGCCTCTGCAGACTTGGCTCCAAGTTGTGGTCCGCTCACGCTGCTGGAATCCGATACCAGATTCTTAACGTGCCCGAGAAACCCATCTCTGATCTGCAAACTGGCTTTGATCATGACATCGGGCGTGTTTAGGAATTGAGTGAAATATTACACGTGTGAATGTACTATGAAACAAGAAAAGTTCTCCTAGACTTTAGTTTGGCTTGTTTTGCTATCCAGATAAAGGTTTCTCTTTTATAAAACATTTAATTATATGAAGGTTAGACTAGAATGGGTGACCTGTCAGGCCTCATTCATGACAGCCATTGTATAAAATTCTTTATCCATGAGGTTGTAAATGAAGGTAAACATTGTAAATACACCATTTTTCATTGGAAATATGTATTAGCTCCCCGCTTTTCCTCCATTCTCAGCCTTCCCAAACTATTATGAGTCCCGTGTACTTTTGCAAAGTGAACCAATTTTTATACTGGTTCTCTAACTCTTTTTACTCTTCTGACACTCTTTTTTCATCACAAAACTTCTAATACTTTCTCACATACATTAATTTCAGACAAAGTATTGGTACAACATTAAAATTGTGTCTTGGCCTCTCAAGGCATGACTCCAGGTACTACATGAAATTTACGATACTGCGTTTGCTCAGGGTTTTTTAAGGAGGTTTGGTTTATGTATTGATTGCATCATGTCTGAGTAGGAAGTAAAAGCACATTCAAAATGTTTTCCGTGATCACTAGTTAGTCTTCAGCTACTGAGCAACAAAAGGTAATCATCTTCTATGTTAGAATATAAGTATAGATAATAACTAGTGTATATAATATATATAAGTATATGTTCATATAATACATATTATTATTATACATATACTAATATAACTGCACTCAAAACAAAACTGCTCAGAGCATGCCAGGCACAGAGACAGGCGTCCCTCAGTATTCCAGCAGATGGGCCCCCTCTCTCTGACCCCAGCCGCTCGCTTTAACCATGTGACTGCCTTCTTGCTTCTTTCAAGCTGGGCTACAAGGACCGGTCCAAAATAAATAAATATACTTTCACTTCCGATACACATTATATCCTTATCCATGGTATCCACAGTAACACAGAATTTCATTACCTAAGGAAACTTGACAGCTCTTACAATGGAGGAAAAATATTGTCTTATCAGAATGATTAAAAAATTATATCTGATCTCTTGAACTTAATGGATCTCAGGAAATTATGAAGTCTTTCCTCTGTGTCTTTTAAAAATAATTCCTCTGACCTTTCCTGTGTGTATGTGTGTGTTGGGGGGGACTGTGCGTGTGTGGGGGGCAGGGGACTGTTTTCAGCTAGAGAAGGTGAGTGTTGTGCCTAAGTCGCGAATCCCCAAAGGACCACCAAGGAGCCAATTCCGATGCAAGCACACAAGGGTCGTTTATTCAAGCTCGAGTTCGGGCCCGCACCTGTCACCGACGCAGCGGTTCCAAAGTGAGAGCCCTGAGCTCAGGGTAGGCAAGGTTTTTAAGCATTACAAGGTGCAGGGAGAGGGGGCTCTAACTTGGACATTTCCATGGGTTAAGTCTGGCTGGCGCCCCGCTGCCAGCTGATGTATCATGTAAGGTATGTTATCTGTAAGGGACAGGAGAGGCTGGACCTTGAGTGTATGTACCTTGAGGTCATTGCTAGGGAACTATCTGGGGTGAGGGCTACTCAAAAAATGGATGGTTTTCCTAGTAACTGGAACAACGTTTTCTTAGAACTAGGTTGGGGCTGAGGCCTGTTTCTTAAGATGGCCTTTTTTAAATAGAGTTTCTCTTGCTCTCACAGTGAGGAGTGAAATGAATAAATTTAAAAGACCCTTTCACTGCAGATTGCACACCAATTTCAAGAGAGCAAGAAAGCCTGTTGTCTTTCATGCTGCATACATATTTCAATTCTATTATCTCAAACGGGGATTGTTGGACAAAATGCCTCAGGCATTGGCCACTATTTCTGCCGACAATATCCAAATTGTGTTCAACAAAAACTTTCTTCTCGAGTTAGATCTACTTAACCATTGATTTGAAATAATTTATAGTCATTTTATTTGATGGCTGAATAAATTCTTTTATAAAGTCAAATGGCTCAATTTCCCCCTCCTATTGGATGGCTTTTTTGTTTTTACTTTTCCACGACAATAACTAATCACATATTTATCCTATATTTCAGTACCTAAAACAGTATATACAGTAAATATTGGTTGAATGAATGAAATTCCTTAGACCAGTTATTAGGAATGGAATTACTGCATTACAGTATTTAAATATTTTAAGATCCTAACACATATTGCCAAACTTTTCAGAAAGAATATGTCATTTCATATTCTCACCACTGAGTAACTTCATTTAGGGGAAAAAAAACTTTACTAATTTGGTAATTGCAAAAATGTAGCTCACGTTTTAATTTATCTTTCTTGGATTACCGTGAAGGATGCTATTTTTTCTTTCACGAATATCGGCCATTGGATTTCATCATATGTATTGGTTCATATCTTTTACAAATTTTTCTCTAATAGGGTTCTAGTGCTTTTTCTTCTCATCTACTTGTACTAACATTTTACATATTACTTATATGCATATTTCACATATTGCTTTACATGTTGCGCATATGAATATTTTACATATTAAAATAAGGCCTTTGTTATGTATGCTCATAGGTTTTCCCCAGTTTGTCATTTAGCTTATAACTTTAATTCTATTTCATTTAAAAAATTTGACATACAGTTCAAAGTCTTATGGTGTTGTTTATCTTTTCCTTTGAAATGTCTTTCATGTCTTTTATATTTGTAAGTTACTTCCCTCTCCAGAGGCAGATAAGTATTACCTCATAGCTTTTTCCTTTTTATACATTTTTACCTTTAATTCTGATTTTAATCATACCATTCATTCTAAGTGGTTTATTTTATCAATCTGTTTTATTGTCTTGTATGTATGGTGTGAGGAATAAGGAAGATGAAACTGGTCCACAGGCCTCTATATATGACCTGTTTGCTGTGTGTTTTCTCTCTCAGTTCATAGAAGCTTTCTGCTGTCCCAGTGTTTTAAAATTTTTTCAATCTCAAAATTCAGGTGCTTCTGTGTTAAGACAGTTTTTAAGTTATTTCTTTGATGACGTCCTCTACATTTTTCCTGTGCACATTAACTCCTTTTATTTGGATATTGGACCTGATGGATTGGACCTTAATTTTTGTATTTTTCTTCTCCCACTTTTCTATCCCTATATTACTACATGCTCTCTTTTTAAAATCCCCTCATCTTTACCTCCCCAAACTCCTTCAATTGTGTATTTTTCATTTTCCTATCAAAATTTTAATTTCCAACAGGTCATTTCTCATCCCTTAGCTTTTCTTGCATATATGTACCTTCTCCCACGCATTTTTTCCCCCTGGTCTTATTGTCCTGTTCTTGTTTCACAGGTGCACGACTTCCATCTCTCTGATTTGAATTTTTTTTCCCCACTGCATGGTCTGTTTCTTTGAAATTTATTTTTACTCTTTTTTCATTTTGTTTCCTATCTTTCAGATGTAAGGCTTTCCTCAAATGTCTGATGATCCCTAGTAGTCGATTCATATATGAGTACAGCAAAAGAGGAGCTGATTCAGAACTGGGTGTATGGATGGTGGTGGTGATGATGCTTCCCTGAATGGTGATCTGGCTGCGCTGTTTCCTGGGGGACACTCTGACGCTGGCATCTCCAGGAGCTGGTCACATGCAACAACAAAGGATCTTCCAATCGTCCTCCTGGAAGGGACAGGCCTGGCTTCCCCACCACATGGCAGGAGATCCTCAAACTTCCAATATCCACTTTGTGAAGCTCACAAATCCATTTGCTTTCCCGATGACACCTGCACTGCCAGTGGTTCCTGGAAATTCGCAGTTCAGAGACTGCCTTTTACACTTGCTCTTGGAAATGAAACTTGCCTTTCCATCAAGATGAGAGAGGAGCAGTTTATCCTGCTACCAGAGAATGCGAGGGAGTCGGAGGCACCAACTGCTTACTAGACTTGCAACAAATCTTCCTTAGCCTCATTTTAATTGCCACACCCAGAGGTAGCTCATGTCATGAAATCCTAAGCCTTTTGGATTCTGTGGACACAGTTGTGTTACTTCTTAGCTTTCCTCACTGCCAATTTAAGATTAAGCTTTCTAGGCTTTGATAAATCAGTTTCTCCTTGTCCATCTGTTTTCAAAATTTACTACTACCTTATTTCCTTTACTATATGTTCTCTTTGTAACATTTCTTAAAACAAAAATCCTAGTACTGTCACTTCAGTGGAGTTTGGAGGGAGGAAAGTAAAGATTTTGTCACCATATTTTCCTCTTTGTTTTCCCAAATGTACCTCTCAATAGCTCCTTCCACAAACCCTTGGCTGCAAATTCTTCTAGTCACTCTGACTCGATGCTCTCTCTTCCTTGCTTCTCTTTTCTGTTATAACCCCTGCCTTCCCGACATAGGTCCTACTTTAGGGACGCTTCCCTACAAATCCAAGACCTTGGTGAGGATTCTGTCTTGCACATTCCATGAGTACTATTTGCCTGGGCCATTTATTTGGTGCTTAATACAAATTGCTGAGGTGGGAGCTCTCGAGAATGTTCCTTTCACCTCTAATGGGCACTTATCTAAATTAATAAATTCCTTCGAGATGTGCTTGCTTCTCTCTCCAAGATCGTTTCATGTTTCTGCATCACAAGCTTCAACATTCCCTTCTTGATAAGCTACATGGAAAATTTAAGATAAAAAGTTGACTTTTCCTGTACACTTTGTGCCTCAAGTCCAATATTTGGCATAGATTTCCAATATAGGAGCATCCAGGAATATAGATATATAGAAAAAGACTCATGACTGGGAATGTCCAGCGTTAACAGCATAGACTAAATTGTGACATAGTTAGAAGAGCACAAAAGAAATCATGACAAAGGTTGGAACTTGACCTTTATATTTACTTGCCGTAGGACATGTCCTTTAATTAGCAACTAAAATATCACATTACGACTTCACTGGGGTCCAAAGTAAGGTAGGTGCGGTACCATTAACCTCATTAGTGTCTCTGTTTGCTCTCTTGTGTTGCAGAGACCCTTAGCAGTGGCGGGGGCGCTGGGGTTAAGGGCAGCGGGAGCCGGAAGCCTTCCTGAGCCCTTATAGACAAGATGCAGCCCTGTGATTGAGTTCTGAGGCAACATCTAATACACACTTCTTTGAATTGTCAATATATTTTGACGACATTGCTTGAGTAGCATGCAAGCCTCGTTCTTGGATTCCCCTGGAGACTCTTAAATTACTTTAATGCTTAAAAAAACACTTATGTGCCTTAAAGTAGTGAATTCCATAGTATGCAGCAAAGGAATCCTGACAGTCTCCCTCATTCCCATTCCTAAATCACTTTTACATAATTTATCTGTTTCTTTTGTTTTTCTATTATTTGTAGACTTTTCAGTTTCAGATATTGGGGACACTCATACCACAGAAGGCATCAGTAAATTCTCTTATGTTTCACCCTAACACAGAGACTTCCCCAGGCCCAGCCTGTCATATAGATACTTTTTGGTTAAATCAAGTGTGAATTTTTACCATGTGAAATTAGTCTCAATTGAGTCACGTAGTGTGCTATGATTACACTGCCTTGCATATACAAAATTTTATCTACCCTACAGTTAATAATTTTCTTATTATGTCATTTTCTTGGCTTAATACACATGAACTCATTCCCAAATTCATTTCCACTAGTGTGCACCGCTTCTAACTATATAAACCACACCAGGTGGTAAATAAGATGTCTCTTTTCAAAAATATTCTCCCTGGAGATTTCCATATGCTTTCTTAAACCTGGATTGGCTAGTCTTTAGACTGTTGCAGAACCTGCATCCTGGGGTTGGTTAACCATATTCCTGGGGATTCCATTTCCCTCAACATCATGTTAGACCCCTTGATGCCACCCATCTCTCTTCTTTCCTACTTTATGCCCTCGTGTCAGTGAGCATACCCACCAGAAGCATCTTTGGAAGCTTCATTAGAGTTTATGAAGTAGCTCCCAGAATCTCCAAGAGGATGGGGGAGAGGGTTTGGAGACTACATCCTGAAACAATGTCCAAATTATCCAAGAATCTGTATTAAGGTATTCCTATACCTCCTTTGGTCAAAGGCACCAAAGACCTTGAGCAAGGGACCCTACCAACTAGAACTTATGCCACTCTTGCCTCTGAAAGCCCAATCTCTCACCACCCTCTCCAGGAACAGATCCTGTGTAAAATCGATTTTCTCACATTTCTTCAAATTGAGGTCTCCATAAAAGTGTCTGACTGTTGGAGTCCAGGTCATATGCCTACATATTTGCTGCAATGGATGCTGGACAACTGAGTTCTGGCTCCAAACTTGGCAAGGTAAGGGTCGTAATGTGGGGACTTCTCAATATAAAAAGGGAATTCAGAGTTATTGGCTGGTCACAAATATAACCACGGTCTAGCAAAGGTTGCATGTCTAAAGTGTGTTTGTTCTAATTTTACACTTTCTTTTGGGATTCTGATGACATTGTTTCAGTGAATTCGAGCTTCTGGAAATCCAAAACCAATTTGTTTTTTGATCCTTTCTGTGCAACCCACTTTTACTCTCTGCATACATTTAGGATATTCTTTGCTCTTTATTTTCTCAGATTTAATCAAGATGATTGGTCTTATTTGTCAACAATTGTTCTAGAACTTCTGATGTAGAAACTCATGTTCTTCATTGCTGAGATATTTCCTGAAATAATTTCTTTGTATATTCCTTTCCACTATTTTCAGTTCTTGCTCTCTGGAAATACATTTGGATGTTAAACCTCTTGGATTGATCATCAAACTTTGTTTTCTTTGCTGTATTTTCCATCTTTTTGTTCATTATATTTAATTTTCCAAGCTTTCTAGCAGTTATTTTCCAGAAATTGTTTTCTTCTCTGGATATTCCTTTTATTATACATTTGTGATATTTTTCCATGGCTGTAGCTTTTCTTTTCTCTCTCTAAAGTGTAAATATTAGGTTTTTTTTTTAAGATCCATTTCTGCTCTATGTTGTGTCTTTTTCCTATGAATCCACCATTCCAGGATATTTTGTTTTCTTTTACGTTAAATGTTTTCCTCATATGTCTAGTTATTCTTGGTGTATGTTTAAGAGTCAAGCATTATAGAGTTGTGTTTCCTATGTAAGACTGGTAGGCTTCCCTGAGAGTGCTCTGACAAGGATCCAGTCATTTGTTGTGGGCCTGGGGCAACTGTCTGTATCTAGAGGTAAGAGTATATTAAAAAGAATTTAAATTTATGCATCTGTCTCATTTGAAATTGGGGCCCAGGAATTTATGCTGTCTTCATTTTTTTGTTATTCAGATATGTAAAAAATAGAGAAAATAGAATATGCAGCAACAACCTGCATTCTAACCAGCCCAGGATTAACATCTCTCCATTACCATGTTTACTTCAAATGGTTTTTTATAATAGCTTTATTGAAATGTAACTTACATAACAAAAATATCAATTCAGTAATTTTTGGTGCATTTACAGAGCTGTGCAACCACCACCATTACCTAATTTTTGAACATTGTCATCATTCCAAAAAGAAACCTCATGCCATTTGCAGTCACAGCCCATTTGCACCCTCAGCTCCAGACAACCATTAATATACTTTATTTTGATTTGCCTATTCTGGACAGTTCATATAAAAGGGATCATATGATATAAAGTCTTTTGTGTCCAGTTTCTTTCACTCAGCATGTTTTAAATTTCATCCGTATTGTAGCATACATCAGCATTTTGTTTTTTTTGTGGTTGAATAATTTTTCATTTTTATGAATAGATCACATTTTATTTATCCACTCATCAGCTGATAACCTTTGGGTTATTTTAATCATTTGGCTGTTAAGAATGATGCTTTTATGAACATTCATGTACAATTCTGTAAGTGGACATTTATTCTCCTGCGCAGATACCTAGGAATGGAATTGTGTCATATAGCAACCCTATGTTTAATGGTTTGAGAAACTGTTATGCATATTCCCAAAGTGCATGCAACATTTTTAATTTCCACCAGTAAATATATATGAGGGTTCCAATTTCTCAATGTCCTCACCAACACTTTTCTTTTTGTCTTTTTATTTTATAGCACTTCTAGTCAGCATGAAGTCTTCTCTCATGGCTTTGATGTGCACTTCCTGAATGACTAATGATGCTGAGCCTTTTCACCTATGTTTATTGACCATATATATTTTTTGAATAAATTTCTATTCCAATACTTTGCTCATTTTTTTGAGTTGTCTTTTTGAGTTGCAAGAAATCTTTTTATATGTCCTGGTTACAAGTCCTTTGTTGAAAATCTGATAGAAAATATTTTCTCCCAGTCTGTGGGTAATCTCACTTTCTTATGTCTTTTGAAGTGCACAAGTTTTAAATTTTGATGAAGTCCAATTTATCAATTTTTTTATTGCTTGTGCTCTTGGTGTGTTATCCAAGAAATTATTGCCTAGCTCAAGATCATGTGGATATATTCCCGTATTTTCTTCTAATAGTTTTCTGGTTTAGCTTACATTTGGGTCTATAACCAATTTTGGCTTCATTTTTGTGTATGGAATGAGATCCAAATTCATTCTTCTCTAGGTAGATACCCATCGTTCCAGCATCATTAGTTGAAAAGACAATTCTTTCACTGTTGTCTGGAAACCTTTGTTAAAATCAATTGACCACAGATATAAGGGTTTATTTCAGACTCTCAGTTCTATTACATTCAACTACACAGCTTTCCTTCTACCAGTGTCTTATTATAGCTTTGTATACTTTTGTGTATTAAAGTTTGAAATTAATATGTGTGAGTCATCCACATTTTAAAATTCTTTTTCTAGACTGTTATAGTTATTCTGAGTCCTTTATGTTTACATATCAATTTTGAGATGAGCTTTTAATTTCTGGGGCTTCTGGGCAGGGAGTCAGAGGAAAAAGAGAGATTTACACTGAATCCATAGATCAATTTGATGAGTATCGCCATCTTATCAATATTGTCTTCTGATCCATGAATATGGAATGCTTCTCCATTTGTTTAGCTCTTCTTTAACAATGTTTTATAATTTCAAGAGTAGAAGTGTTGTACTTTTTTGTTTATTCCTAAAGATTTATTATTTTCGATGCTGTTGTGAATGGAATTAACTTTGCAGAATTTTCATTGTGTGTAGAAAGCAATTGATTTTTGAATAATGATCTTGAATCCTGCAACCTAACTGAACTTTTTTATTAGGCCTCGTAGTTTTTGAGTGGCTCCTTCAGATTTTCTCTACATAAAGTCGTTTCATGTATCAATATAGTTTAATCAATCCTAATTTGGATGCATTTTATTTCTTTTTGTTGCCTGACAGCCCTGACGAGAAGCTCCAGTGTAATGCTGAATAGAACTGTTGAGAATAGATATCCTGAAGTGTCTTCTCCCTGCAGCAAGTACTTTTAAATAGAAGAAATAAATAGTTCAAGTGAAAAGTCCCTCTCAGATTTAAACCCCAAATCCTAATTTCTTTCTCCTCCCTAGCATCATGGATTTAGTGTATTTTCCGTGGATGTCGTGGCGTGTGCATGTGCATTATATACCAATACAGAGTATTGTTTTGTGCATCTATTTTTATTTACTATAAATGATTTTATACCAAATATGATAACACTATTGCAATTTTTAAATTCAACACTAACCGATTCAGGATATATTTATTTACACCTATATATATACCTATATATGTAGTCTGTCAAAAGAATATATTTTATTGATGCATTTCTCTACTGGGGAGTATTTGGATTAGTTCCAGTGTTTCACTATAAAAAATGCTGCATTATAAACCTTTTATATATGTCCTTGTAATTATAGGTGATAATTTACCTAGGGTAGATCTTCCTAAGCGTTATTTCAATATGGTATGAAAATTGTACCATCGTATATTTAGGTACTGTAGAAATAATACAAATTATTTTGTATATTGTGATGCAATGTCAAATTGCTTTACCTAATGATTTTCCTAATTAACACACTCACAAGTATAGAAGGAGTTTCTTTCTCCACTCCCTCAGATGCCCTTGATGTCAAAATTTTAGTTGTTGGTGATTTGATTGGCAAAATAATTTATCTCCTTTTATATTAATACTGTGTTGTCTGTTTCCTGGTGACATACTTTTTCATAGATTTAATGGCCTTTTGTGGATTTTCGTTTTGTAAATTACTAATTATATATTTCGCTCATTTTTTAAGTTAAATTGCTCTTTTTCTGGTTTATAAAATTTCCAAATATTTGGGATACTAATTCTCTATCAACCGTATTGTAGCAAATATGTTATCCCATGCCACAACCTCCACTTGAATTTATGGTGTCATAATTATTTTGAAAAATTAAGTATAATCACTTATTCATCCTTTCTATTGTGACTTGTTCCCTTCAGGTTTAAGTAGTCCACTCTTCCATGAAGTCACAAAGATTCATTTTCATTGTTTTCTTTGTTTTTCATCTTTGCTTCACTCATTTAGAATTCTGTTGTTCTTGGCAGGTAAGGATCTGTATATTTATTGTTAGGATTTTTGGTATAAATCTAATTGTCTACCACCATTTTCCCCACTGAGTTAGAATACTCCACTCTTATATGCCAAGTTCAAATATAAGCATGGGTCTCTTTCTAGACTCTCCATTTAACTCCACTGATTTTGCCCATTTCTGTGCCAAAACTATAGTTTTAATTATTGTAGATTTATATTTAGAGTTGGTAATTGGTAAGGCAAGTTCCCATGTCTTCATTCACCTTTAGAATTAGTAGAACTAAATGTCAGTATTCATTTTAGAATAAATTTTTCAAGTTCCATGAAAATCCTGTTGATCTGAACTGAAATTGCATGATCTTAAAATAAATTTGGGGTTGGACATAGTTCCCATATTGGGCACATTCCCATCAATTAATTTCTATATTCTGCTATTTATTCAGATCCTATATGTATTTATAACATTTCAGAATTTTACCCATACTGATAATGTATATTTCCTTAGATATATTATTAGGAATTTTATACTTTTTGAGTGCTTTGTAAGTGGACACTTTTTTCTATTAATTTTTACTGTTTATAGATCTTATATCTTTTTCCAAACCTTATTCTTACTTCCTATTGTTTGCTAACTTGACCAATGAATCTACAGTTTTTCACATAGATAATATTTTCTAAAAAAAATACAAATATTATTACCTCTTCTTTACCAATAGTCATAGCTCTTATCCTTTTTTCTTTTTTCTTTTTGTAGCTGGGCAGGAACGGCAGTCTTGTATAATGAGATATGTTCTCCAATAAAATGTTGAATGTTGATTTAGTAGAAATTATACCCTCATTTCAGACTTTAACAGGAGTGGTTCTTAACTTTAACATTAAGTTACATTCTATCATTTATGATAACCTTAAGACACATTTTTGAGACCAACAGGGACCAAGAGAAATCAGACATAAATCAGGACTCTACTAACTAATCAAGTACTTGAAAAACAACATAGAATATTTGAGCAATGGAATCTAAACATTGACCTAATGGGTATATATTGAACGTCTGTACCCCCAAACTGCGGAATAGAATTTTTTTCAAGTACTTCATAAATTTCACAAATTGACTATAATGCTGTGGCCATAAAACAAGTTTCAACAAATGGAAGAGAATAGAAAGCAGGTTCTCCGACCATAAAATAAAGTTATAAACTACTTGTGAAAAGATAATTAGAAAAATCCCCAATTTTGTAAAATTAAAATTGCATTCTAAATAAAACTTTAACTAGAAAGAACTAAAAATGGAAATAAGGAAATACTTTAAATGAAAATGAATATAATATTTTCTGAAACCTGTGATATGTTGGTAAGCAATAGTAAAAGGAAGATTTATAGGCTTAAATAAATGTCTAAGAAAAGACAGGAAGCTGGAAAATTAAATGAACTAAGCATACAACTTCTCTGGAAGCTAGAAAAAGAGTACAGCAATGAAAGTAGAAAGAAAATAATATAAATAATGCCAGGATTGAGGAAATAGAAACAAAGTAAAAGTTGGCTTTTTGAAAAGTCAAAATTGACAAACTTCTGATGAAAATGGAAAGACCAGAGATCAAAGTCACACAAATACCAGAAAAGATAAAGCACTCACCTCTACAGATGCTGCACATGAAAAAAAAAAATTTAGTAAGTACAGTGTGTCCACTTTAAGCCAATATATTTTAAAATTCAGGTGAAATAAGTAAATTCTTAGAAAAACATAACAGGAAAATGGACAAAAAAAAATAGAACACTGACTATAACCACCAAGGAAACTGAGGTGCCAGTCAAAACTCTTTAAACAAAGAAAACCTATGCAAAGCAAATTTTACCAAACATTCAAGGAAGAAGTATTTCCAAGCTTAGACAAATTTTCCCCCATAAAAGAGAAAGAGTATTTTCCAACACCTTCTATAATATAAACCTTATAAGGAAGTCTCAAATAAACATACTATGAGAAAGGAAAATAATGGGCCAATCTCATTTAGGAACCTAGGGGCAAAAGTCCTAAATAGAATCTGAGTAAACGGATTCCTGCAATATACGCATCATGATCAAGATGGGTTTATTTTAGGAATGAACGGTTAGTTGATAGTTAAATAAATTAATATAATAATACACACAAACAAACTAAAAGAGAATATCATTAGATGACAAGAATTGTTTGAGAAAGCTCCTTATCCATTTAGCAAACTAAAAATTGTGGGGGGAAATTTTAATTGAATAAAATGCACTTACCCCAAACCTTCAGTAAAAATCATACTTAGCAATGAAAATTTGAAAGCTTTCCCATTATGATCAGGAAGACGACAAGGAAGCCTGTGATCTCAGTGGATGTTCTGCCTGACATAAGGCAGCAAGGGGAGAAAAGGAGTGTGAAAAAGACTGGGAAGGAGAGGCAAAGCTTTCCTTATTCATAGATATGACTGCCTAAATGAAAAATCAAAAGGAGAGATGAGTTCACTATTGTAATTAATAAGAGGGTTTGGCTAGGTCTCTGAATTTAAAACACAATATATAAAAAACAATTATACTTACATATACCAGCAACAAACAATTGGACAATCAAATTAAGAAAGAGGCCACTAATTAAAGCATCAAAACTTGAGAAGCAACTAAGGCTAAAGCTAACAAAAATTTACAAGATTTCTATGGAAACAATAATATAAATTTACTTAGAGGCAATTAAAGAGGACCTAAATAAATGGAAAGATGGGACCTGTTAATGGATTTGAAGACTCAATATTGTAGAACTGTCAATTTCTTCTTAAATTGAGATTCAATGTTATCCCAATCAAAATCCCAAAAGTATTTTTGTAAAACATGACATTTAAGATTTT
>JAVSCE010014376.1:0-21311 GCA_032199065.1 Smutsia gigantea | reverse complement strand
ATGCCCACTCTCTCCACTGTTATTCAACATAGTACTGGAGGTCCTAGCCACGGTAATCAGACAAAACAAAGACATACAAGGCGTCCAGATTGGTGAAGAAGATGTCAAATTGTCACTATTTGCAGATGACATGATACTGTACATAAAAAAACCTTAAGATTCCTTTCCAAAACTACTAGAACAACTGTCTGAATTCAGCAAAGTTGCAGGATACAAAATTAACACACAGAAATCTGTTGCTTTCCTATACACTAATGATGAACTAACAGAAAGAGAAATCAGGAAAACAATTCCATTCACAATTGCATCAAAAAGAATAAAATACCTAGGAAGAAACCTAATGAAGGAAGTGAACGACCTGTACTCTGAGAACTATAAGACACTCCTAAGAGAAATTAAAGAGGACACTAACAAATGGAAATGCATCCCATGCTCTTGGCTAGGAAGAATAAATATTGTCAAAATGGCTATACTACCTAAAGCAATCTACAGATTCAATGCAATCCCTATCAAACTACCAACTACTTTCTTCAATGAACTGGAACAAATAATTCTAAAATTCATATGGAACCAGAAAAGACCCCGAATAGCCAAAGCAATCCTGAGAAGGAGGAATAAAACAGGGGGAATTACGCTCCCTGACTTCAAGCTCTACTACAAAGCCACAGTAATCAAGACAATTTGGTATTGGCACAAAAACAGACCCACAGAACAGTGGAACAGAATAGAAAATCCAAACATTAACCCAAACATACAGTCAATTAATATTTGATAAAGGAGCATTGGATATACAAAGGGGAGATGACAGACTCTTCAGCACCTGGTGTTGGAAAAACTGGACAGCTACATGTAAGAGAATGAAACTGGACTACTGTCTAGCCCCATACACAAAGGTAAAGTCAAGGTGGATCAAAGACCTGAATGTAAGTCATGAACCCAAAAAACTCTTAGAAAGAAACATAGGCAAAAATCTCTTGGACATAAACATGAGCAACTTCTTCATGAACATATCTCCCTGGGCAAGGGAAACAAAAGCAAAAATGAACAAGTGGGACTATATCAAGCTGAAAAGCTTCTGTACAGCAAAGGACACCATTAGTAGAACAAAAAGACATCCTACAGTATGGGAGAATATATTCATAAAAAATGTATCTGATAAAGGGTTGACATCCAAAATATATAAAGAACTCATGCACCTTAACAAACAGAAAGCAAATAATCCAATTAAGAAATGGGCAGAGGACATGAATAGACACTTCTCTGAAGAAGAAATTCAGATGGCCAACAGGCACATTAAAAGATGCTCCACATCGCTAATCATCAGAGAAATGCAGATTAAAACCACAATGAGATATCACCTCACACCAGTGAGGATGGCCAACATCCAAAACACAAACAACAACAAATGTTGGCGAGGATGTGGAGAAAAGGGAACCCTCCTACACTGCTGGTGGAATGCAAATTAGTTCAACCATTGTGGAAAGCAGTATGAAGGTTCCTCAAAAAACTCAAAATAGAAATACCATTTGACCCAGGAATTCCACTCCTAGGAATTTACCCTAAGAATGCAGCAGCCCAGTTTGAAAAAGACATACGCACCCCTATGTTTATCGCAGCACTATTTACAATAGCCAAGAAATGGAAGCAACCTAAGTGTCCATCAGTAGATGAATGGATAAAGAAGAGGTGGTACATATAAACAATGGAATATTATTCAGCCATAAGAAGAAAACAAATCCTACCATTTGCAACAACATGGATGGAGCTAAAGGGTATTATGCTCAGTGAAATAAGCCAAGCCGAAAAAGACAAGTATCCAATGATTTCACTCATATGTGGAGTATAAGAACAAAGAAAAAAACTGAAGGAACAAAACAGCAGCAGACTCACAGAACCCAAGAACGGACTAATAGTTCCCAAAGGGAAAGGGACTGGGGAAAATGGGCGGGAAGGGAGGGATAAGAGGGAAAAAGGGGCATTACGATTAGCAGATGTAATGTTTGGGGGGGCACGGGGAGGGCAGTACAAGTCAGAGAAGACAAGTAGTGATTCTATAGCATCTCACTACGCTGATGGACAGTGACTGTAATGGGGTTGGTGGGGGGGACCTGATGAAGGGGGTAGTTTAATAACCATAATATTGCACATGTAATTGTAGAATAATGATACCAAAATAAATTATTAAAGAAAGCAGTATGCTATACAGATAAAAAAAAAAACTTTAGAATGTGCCGAAAGGTGGCTTTATTTACTTAGTATTTTCTAATGGCAAACTCTAATAAAGTTTTGCAAACAAAAAGTTGGTAAAGATGTATTTCAAAATGCATTGAACAGCATTTAAACTTATTACATTACTATTTCATTTAAAATAATTTTAGATTTTAGTACCCTAAGTATACGTTCTGTTACTCATTCTTCTACAAAGCAAATTTTAATACATTACATGATTTTCATGTTCTGCAATCAGGGAATATCCAATTGTGAGAAACTGGAATAACTGATGAAGGAAATACAAGTAACCAAGAAGAAGCATATGGTAACAACAGCTGGTGCAATGAACTCAGTGGCTAATGAACGGCTTTGCTCGCGACCCAGTAACTCTCATACAGAGCTTTCAATCAGCAAATTATATACTACAGTGCATTGTTTCCTCAAAGTGTGAACTAAAGAATGCTAGTTCCTTAAAATAACAAAAAAGGGTTTCACAGTCAAAAATGTTTGGGAGACACAGAAAATTTCAGTGAAACAGATTTCTTTCTCATCATTTCTCAGAACTTTTAATTTTCCAATATGTATTAAGAATCTCCAAAATACATATATAATAAATACAGTTGACTTAAAAAATACAATAAAATAAAATAAAAGTAAATAAATATAATGACTGATCTTCCCATGCTTGGTTCAGAGATTTTTTAATAATTAGATTTATTTGGCAGAAAAATACATCTTAGATCCTCCTATTTCAGTATAACTAAAATGTCTTCATATGTGTTATTTATCTTTCTGTCCAGTTCATTTTACATGACTTGCTATTACTTTCTATTCTCAGATATGCCCTGTTTTTCTCAAAAATTTTACTGAGTCAGTTTGCTGTGGTGGGATGTGCATTTTATAATAGTTTGATATTTAATTTCTACTCTTCTGCTATAGAAATAACAGGTTCTAAACATCAATTCTACTTTAATTTTAGTTCTAATTAATTTTATCAGACACTTTTTGTGCATTAACTGCTTCTAATTACTGTTTTACCAATTATGTTTTCAAACTGTCTCCTCCTTGGCTTTTGCTAAGATTAAAACTCAAGGGTTTACTCTTGATCAAGACAAGAGTAATAGGACTGCATGGGTTTCATTATGCCTTCAGGAAGATATTGAAGAACACTCTGTGTCATAATAATATCTCTCCCATTGAGTATTATGTATTATGTATTCATGGGAACTGCAGAAGTTAAACATACACAACATTTCATCTA
Source organism: Smutsia gigantea (assembly GCA_032199065.1). Lineage (NCBI taxonomy): Eukaryota > Metazoa > Chordata > Mammalia > Pholidota > Manidae > Smutsia > Smutsia gigantea. The sequence goes on along the minus strand of JAVSCE010014376.1, from coordinate 17,839 downwards.
ATTTAACTTTGTTACAAGTTTGTTTCATCTCTTTGTTTTTATACTTATACTCTGTGACATTACTGTCATTGGGGATGCCAAAAATTAAAGTAAGGCATTTCTCAAAAATCCTGAGCATGAAATGTTGTTTGTTCTACTATCAGGCACTTCACTGACACAGTAGCAAATACAAGAGAAAAAGGAATATTTGATGTTTAAGATGAATCACATTCACCCACAATTTGTAATTACGAATCTTACCTGAGATTGTTCAAAAACTTATTTTAGTAACTAACAGTTGAAATTTTGAACATTACATAATCATTATTTTAAGGGATCATTTAATATAAAGATATGTTAACTAGATTGAAAGTTTTTAACTAGGTAACTGAAAGGATGCAAGAGATTTAGAGACTGAGAGAGAGAGAAGAGATGAGATCTCTAAAATTCATCCTGTGTAGCAACTACAAGAAGCAACTTCCATCCCCGGGGCTAAGGGGAACAAAGGGAGGCAGTTGGTATTGTGGGAAGCTGTGATGAATATCCCTGCAGAAATGAAACTCAGACTTCTGAGGAGAAAGAGCCAAGCTAGTGCTGTAGTTTCTGGGCGTGTATTTGTCCAGGATGGGTGATTCAATTACAAATATAAAATATCTGCTCTTGCCAAAGTGAAAAGGTGGTGCTGCAGTGACACTCAAAGGAACTGCAAGCAGAAGTGATGCCGACAGGACTATCACAGGAAGTACATATGATGAAAGAGTAGTCCCTTCCTTCTCCTCCAGGCATGCAGACTCCCTCTTATGCCCATTATTACTATAGCCTAACAAAGAACTGGATGGCCACACAGAAATGTGGCTAAGTCTTATCCCATAAATCATAAAGTAGAACATGGAAGGGTGAGTTTAGAGCTGAAAGAGAATAGATGAATATAATCATTCTACTTATTTGGCTGATCTGAATCCATATGCACATTTCAACACATTTTTAAAACTTAAACTTAGAGAAAAGTTGCTAATAAAGTTTAATTTTCCTCCTTGAGCTAGTTGAGAGTATGTTGTTGTCATAATTCTCCATCATCTCTGAATAGCTTGTGGGTGTATATTTCTTAAAAACAAAAATATTTTCTAACATTATCAATATCAATGTAATTATCAAAATCAAAATATTGACACTGACACATTGAATTATTCAAGTTTCACCAAATGTTCCAATAATGTTCTTCATAACAAAGGGATCCAGTTCAGAATGACCCACATGTTGCCTTTTTTTATGTGTCTGGTTTCCTTCAATCTGGAAAAACTCCTAAGAATTTCTTTGACTTTTATTACCAAGATAATTTCTAACAAATGGTTTCTTTTCTTATTTGTTTATTCTGTTCTGTTTTGTTTTGTAGAATATTGCTCAGTTTGGGAAATAGTTTGGTTTTAAGGTCTGTTTTTTTTCTCAGATATCCTCATGATTACATTCTGGCTATGTATCTTTGGCAGTGCTATGTATTGAATATATGTGTCCTCCTTAAAATCATATGTTGAAACCCTTATCCCCAATGTGAGAGTATCTGAAGATGGGGCCTTGGGAGGTAATTGGTGCTAGATTAGGTCATGAAGGTGGGGTCCTCATGATGGCATTAATGCCTTTATAAGAAGAATGAGAAGACAGAAATCCCTGTCTCTCTTTCATTCATACCTTGCCCTACCCTTTTCCATTTCCCTCTCTTTCTGTAGGCACCAAGGAAGCCATGTGAATGTATAAGCAGGACGAAGGCCCTCACCAAAAATTTGACTATGCTGGCACTCTGATCGTGGAATTCCAAAATCTAGAACTGTGAGAAATCAGTGTTTGCTGTTTCAGCCACCCAGTCTATGGTATTCTGTTACAGCAGCCAAACCAACCAAGAGAGCAATAATATAACAAAAGTGCTGCTATGTTCTTATCATATCATTTCACATATTGTAGAATTTCAGTGTTTCATTACTGGTGATTTTTACTTTGATCCCTTAGTTAAGACTGTATCTGCCATTTCTACCAGTAAAGTTACTCTTTTTTACCCTTTTATTAATAAATTAATAAATATTGGTGAGAAGATACCTTGAAACTATATACATTTCCAATTCCTAATTAAAGCTTTTTTTTCTATTTATTTATTGATATAAGTATGGACTCATGGATTTCTATTTCAGTGAACTGTAATGATTGTTTAATTTTGAAGTTTAAATGCCCCACAGTTAAATCAGGCATCTGTTTCTTTTTGACATGTATTTATCTTTTTGAAGTACTTCCTTATTTTCTGACACTTCAAAATGTTCCAGGACAATCTAGCATTTTTCCTTTCCATCAATGAACTTTCTTAAAAAAATCAAATGGAAGTGCTATGAATCTCATATTACCACGGGTGAATTATCCCTTCAATACAATCAAGAAAATACCCAAATTGAAATATCAAGAGGAAAATAGTAGAAGCAAAAGAAGAACTGAATATCCATGAGATTAATATGAAACTGTCTAATATTCATGTAATAAGAATCCCAGGATGAGAAGATAAGGACAGAGGATGCTGAAGAACACTTTGAGGAAAGAGAAAATATTTTATGGTAATAAACAAACTCCAATCTCATTCAATTATCCAACTCCATTTAGAATGCTAAGATAATCTTGATACCAACTCCAAACAAAGTCAAAATCCTAAATACAAGTAGGATATTGAAGATAGATATAGATATTATATGATCACTTATAAAGACATCAATAAATACTAATTTATTTAATTCTAGAAAGTTAATCAATATAATTCCCAATATTAACAGATTAAGTGGAGGAATTTACTTAATTATACTGATCACACCGATATAAAAGCATTTGATAATGATTAGTACTATTCATGTTAAAATCTTTTAGCAATAAAAAATCATCTGGCTTTATAACTAAAACTGACATCAAATATTATAATGAAAGATTAAACATGGCAGGTTTTCTTTTTAATAGGAAAGACATAGAAATTATCATATCCCCTCTTCTGTGTACCCTGTAATGAATTTCTAGACAGTGTAGTAAAGGAAAAATGAGGTAAAACCAATAATGTTTGAAAAGGAAGACACAATTGTCATTATATAGCTTAGAAAAATAGATGAAAAATGTCATTTTTTTCAGTCACCAAGGCAATATATATAAAAAATTCCAAAAGAATCTAGAGATAAATCTAGAGCATTAGTAAGGCTGCATACAAAAAATCAACATATAAAATCAACTTAATTTCATATATAAACAGCAATCAGAAACTAATTTTAAAAAGAAAGAGGATATCATTAAAATATACAATTCTGAGGAATAAACAGAAATAAAACTTTATTAAAGGATATAAAGAAGAGCTAAAAAAATGAGGAGACATTCATTTTCATGAATTATTAAGACTCAATATTGTCAAGTTGTCCATTCTCTCCAAGTTATGGTATTGATTAAATGTATTTTGATTAAAATTCTAATTGTATGTGTGAAAATTGATGGAGTGACCTGTTCTACATACTAGCAATACTCATTATAAAACTTTAGTAATTAGGACTATTTATTAATGGTACAGGGATAGGCAAATATACAAATGCTGAGATAAGAGAGTCTAGAAACAAACATGTTTATATGGACACTTAATTTATAACAAAGTTGGCATTGCTAAGAAGAGAAAGGACCAACTTTTCAGCAGTTATAAAATTGGTTATCCCTATAGAAAAAAATACTTTTAACTGAATTCCTTTGTCTCCTACATAGAACTCAATTGCAAGTGGATCATAGGTGAAAGGCAAAAAAATAAGCACTTTGAAAGAAAATATGAGAATATATTCATATACTCAGTGGAAGGAAATATTTTTAAAATAAGATATTAACCATAAAAGGAAAAAAGAGACATATTTGACTTTATTATTTTATGTTTATATATTTATAAATTATATATATGTATATTATTAAATGTTTGTTTCTGAAAGGTCCTTATTAAAAAATCAAATATATTTATCAGGTAATAAAAGGGAAGATGATATTTTCAGCACATATACCCAAGAAAATGACTCATTTGAAATACCTTATGAAAGCTGTAAATAATTAAGAATCAGATAACACAGTCTATAAGAAAAAAGTGGACTAGATCATCATTGAGGCAAGTAGAATCAGAAAATCCTAATAAAAGAGCAAGCACTGGGATATTAAAGCAGCTGTAAAATATAATAAAAATGAAATCACATGACATTTTTGTTTCCTATGATCATGGGACTTATTTTATAAATTATGCATGAATACATAATTCTGTAACACAAAATTTTGTATTGTGCATTTAGTTTGTTGGCTGCTTCAGTGTTCCTCAAAGTTTCTTCCAAGAACAGCTACATTTTAATCAGTGATATAGTAATTAATATAGTAGTCTATTCATGAGCAACCATCTTAAACAGAAACAGAATACCACAAAGCCAGAAGTAATATTTTAAGAGACTCTGCAACCGATTCTTGAAAACATTGTTTCATAGTAATGCAAACAATATTATGGATAGCATTTACTCACATGTAGATGAGACATATGTTTGGCACTAATTCAGCATAGAGTTTAGGATTACCTAGGTAACAGTAATACTGATCATCAGTTGACATTTCAGTACTAGAATCACTGAGTTTTTTTTCCCACAGAATAGTTTATGACCCCATAATATGAATGTCAGCAGTGAACTACGGAAAATTGGGATTTCTATAATATGTTCACAAAACTGCTAAAAATAAATATACTGTAACTTTCTGGCAAATGAAAACATACTTGTGAGAGTAAAATTAGACAAGTAAAAAATGAAATGTTAAGATGTTTATGGAATATTGTGTTAAAGAATAGCTTGCACACATACAGTTTTGAGAGAAGTAATTGAAATAAGGTTCTAATTGATTACATAACTCAGAAAAGATGGCTCAGTTTTTAACCACTAAATCTCTATAGGCTTCGGTCTCTTCAATTTTAAAACCAGGCCAGGGTTATTCTACGGAGTATCTGTAATTCCCATCAGTTTTTATCATCAATGATTCTATGATTGAAGCAACCCTCAGCCTTTTCCCCGTAAGTTATTTAGATATTTCTATGTTTTGAGTGGTTAGCTTAGTAACCTTTCATACTGAGAGCTAGGATTTGGTTAGTATCACTAGAATTTCTTTCTCCTATTTTCATAGCAATGCTTGCTGAAAATGTTCAATGATCTTAACCGTTTTGATGAATATAGAATACTGAAAATCTGCATTTTTATAATACTTATGATAACACAAATGAAAGGGTGTTCATTATTAGATATGGATATAAATCCACTAATTTAAACCAGATAGTTAGTGATCCATTCTTCACATGAGAGTGCCATGTGTATCTATTGCTGTTTTAGGACTTTATGTTTCTGAAGAAATGCACTGTAACTTACAAAGAGCCCTATGGCTTAACAATTTTTTAAGGAAATAAAGAAAGCTTTCTTTTATAAAACATTTATGTGTTTTGCTTGAGGCCATGTTCATCTTCCTTCAGAGGTTAAATGTGTACTTTCAGCATTTTTTTGGATGCATAGCCCAAAATTACTTCACAGGTGGAATCTCCACTGATAAGAATGGGCATTTGGCTAAACAAGCTTCAAAGGGCATGCCCCAGAGAAAAGCCAAGGAGCTTGACAGGTCTAAAGGTTTGGTGAAGAAAAGAAAGTAACAAATGGCTGTGGCTCTAACATTTATTTATTTTTAAATGTGGTTTCATTAAAGGGTCTATCCCACATGTGCTAAAACATTTTCCATTTTTTTCACATCTATGTCAGTTGTGCAAAGAGCCTCATTACTTTTTCCTATAACAAGTAAATGTAATGTCACATTTTATAAATGTCCTATAAGCCCTAGTAATGTTATTAAGTAATTTTTTAAGACTAGTTCTGGGTATTAGTTGTCATTTTGAAAAGTGCACGGTAAAAATTTGATTTATCATGCTGTGTGAAATTCAGTTTGATGTGTGAAATTGTAGAAACCATGTAAAGTATAAATACAAATAAGATTTGAATGTTACTTTACCTAGTAATCTTTATATAAAGCTATCAGTCTGTAATTTTATTAAAAGTATATTAAAAGTCTATGTATGGCATAGCATCGAATGTACATATGATTTGCATTAACATGTCATTTTCATTAACAATTGATAATATTGTTAATCAATGTGTAACTAAAAATATTTTAAGACAGAAACATTGGGAAGTCCATTTTAAAGTAAGCAGCTTTTATCATAATGGTACTTTGCCTTCCCAAGATGGTTTTATACTGAAACATCTTGAGATGGTATATACCAATGTGAGCTAATATTTGTTTACAATCTAACAAGTGGGCATTATGAACTGATAAAAATAATGCCAAGATATCTGAATTTATTGGTAGCTTCTGATCTCATATTACTCATGGAGACCTGCTCATGTGTTAAATAGATTTGAGGAAACAAGTTTCATAAGCAAGATTAATTAACATTCTAAGAAATCCATAAATAAATCGTCTTTAGTTTTTATCTAATATTATACTTTGCTTGTCTGACATTCCTTTTTCTTGCTAAGTTATTCAGCTAGTCTTAGCAATTTAAAATATTGTGTACTGGATAATGAAAAATGGAAAAGAAAAAATATTTTCCTTAAATATCAAGTGAATGTCTACAATGCAAGCTAATTGCTACTTAAAGAATAAAGTGTTTTAGAGGAAGAGGATAAATGTCAAGAAAATTTGAATTCTGAGAAGATCTGCAGAATAATTGACATCAGATAATTTGGAAAAACAGTGAGTAATATTTTAAAAGCCATTCTTAAAGACATTAGTGCAATAATTAAAACTCAAAATACTAAAAATTTCAGGAGTTTCCCAAGGGACATTTGAATGATTTTTAATTGAATTATTAAATACACAAACATATGTCAATATATTATCCTTGCCAAAGAAAAAAATACTGTATATAACTAAAAGTCACCTTTATCCCCCTATTCAGCCTCTTTCTCTCCTGTACAGATGTGGCATCTCTTAACCATTACGTAGAGATTCACTAGGGACATTTAATTTGCATTTACTTATTGTATGTATTTATGTAATATTATACATTGATATACTTTAAAAATATGAATGAGGTCCTTCTATTTGTATCATGTGCAACTTGCTCACTTAACTTGCTAGTATGTGTAAATAATGTATTAAACAAATATTAAGCATGGATTGTAATCAAAACATAGTTCTACTTTTTTTTTCTCCCTGTTTCCTTAAACTTTATTCTGTGGAAGGAACTATACCCTGCAACTTTTATTTCAACTAAAGTATAGTTGATACAGAGGATTATATTGGTTTCAGGTATAAAATATAGTGATTTGACAATTATATACATTATAAAATGCTCACCATGGTAAGTATACTTACCATCTATCACCATACAAGGTTATTACAGTATTTTTTACTATATTCTCTACAGTCATCCCCATGACTATTTCATTTTATAATTGGAAATTTGTACCTCTTTGTCCCCATCACCTATTTTGCCATCACCTTTCCCCCCTCCTTCATGCAATCACCATTCTGTTCTTTGTATTTATGAGTCCAGTCCTGTTTTATATTTTTTAGATTCCACATATATGTGGAGTCTTATTGTATTAATCTGTTTGACTTATTTCACTTAGCAGAATGCTAAGTCAACATATTACCACAAATGGCAAAATTTCATTATTTTTATGGCATAATGATAATTCCATCATATATGTGTACCAAATTTTTATCTATTCATCTATCAATAGACATTTAGGTTGTTTCCATATCTTGACTATTATAGATAATGCTGCAGTAAACATAGGGGTGCATACATCTTTTTGAATTAGTGATTTTATTTTCTTCAAGTAAATAAGCAGAGTGAAATTATAAGACCATATGGTATTTCTATTTTTAATTTTGTGAAGAACCTCCATAGTGTTTGCATTAGCGGCTGCACTATTTTATATTCCACCAACAGTGAAAAATTTCCCCTTTTCTCCACATCCTCAACAACACTTATTATTTCTTGTCTTTTTCTTAATAGCTATTTTGGCCGGTGTGAGGTGATACCTCACTGCTGTTTTGATTTGCATTTACTTGATGATTAGTAATGATGAGCATCTTTTCATATATCTGTTGGCAATCTGTACGTCTTCTTTGGAAATATGTCTATTCAGATCGTCTGCCCATTTTTAAATCAGATTATTGGTTTTGATGAAGATTTAAACAGGCCCAAGATTGAGCTGGTTGTTCTCTGGTAACAAGATACTCTTTGTTCATTTTAGTCATTAAAAAAAAAATCTTGATTGGATTAAAGATGGTGGCGTGAGAGCTGAGATGCAGGCTTCCACCTAAAGTGCATATTATATGAAAATATAATTAATACAACTAATCCTGAAAAAGCAACAGGAAAAAGGACTGTACCAGACTGCATACACGGGGAGAAAAGAGCAGACGTCACAGAAAAGGGTAACGTACCAAAGCTGTGGCCCAGCGGGACCAAAGCCCCTCACCCACCCCAGCTCACCAGCAGGAGGAAGAGAAATGGAGCAGCAAGGGAGTGGAGGCCTGGGACTGCTGAAGACCAAACTCCAGAGATTTGCTCTGGGAGAACAATCCTACATTTCATGGTGCTTGCATGATACTCTCATGATTATGGGTTTGCAAAGCTAAGACAGGCAGAATTCCTAGAGAGACTGAGATTCCACCACTTCTGGAAAGCAGGGATCCATATCCGGCTGCTCTGGGACAAAATAAAGGGGGGCAGTCTGAGAGACTTCCTAACAAGGAAGCCCTTAGCAAGAGGAATGCGAAAGGGGCAAGGATTGCACAGAGCTTAGTGCTCAGGAGAGAGGACAGGTAGACAAAATTATTCAGGTGCACTCTGCCCAGCAGATTGGGACCTTTGCCATATAGACTCCCATATTTAAGGAGGAAAAAGAAATCTTCCTCCTTAGATGATCTTCAGGTGCTCCAGCTCCCAGTTTGGCTACACAGCTCCAAGGACACCTTCTGTGATATGCAGCCTATTGCACATTACTCCTGGCCAGCCCCACCTGGCTCACAAACCTGAAAATCCTACCCTGGTGTTAGGCCAGCCAGAGGGAAGATCTGTCTAGAGCAACTACAAACACAAAGCATAGAGTATTATGCCTGTGTGCTCAGCCCACTGGTTCAGGCAGTGGAGACAAGCAAAGCAGCCGGGAAGCAAAGCAGGAAACAGCTCTTTCCTCCCGTCAGACATGAATACCACTCCCCTGTTATCCCCGACATTGCTTCAGGGGCTGAGCAGCTCCAGGGAGTAGAGCTTCTGAGCACTAGAGGGCACCACATACAAATATGAAAGGCCAAAGGAACCTGGTTCAGAGTAAAATTATTAATACAACTCCTGAGAAAGATTTAAATGACATTGACCTCATGACTCTTCCTGAAATGGAATTCAAAATAAAAATCAACAACATGCTCATGGAGGTACAGAAAGATAACCAATAAATCAGGAATGAATTCCTGTCAGAGATCCAATCATTGAAGAGCACAATGGAGGGTGTTAAAAGCAGATTGGATATGGGGGAGGAGACAATGAAATAGAAATTAGAGAAGAGAAATACAAAGAAGCTGAGGCACAGAGAGAAAAAAGGATATCTAAGAATGAAAGAATATTGAGAGAAATGTGTGACCAATCCAAACAGAAGAATATTCACATTATAGGGGTACAAGAAGAAGAGAGAGAAAAAGGGATAGAAAGCGTCTTTGAGGAGGTAATTGCTGAAAACTTCCCCAATCTGGGGAAGGAGACAGTCTCTCAGGCCATGGAGATGCACAGATCTAACAACATAAGGGACCCAAGGAAGACAAGACCAAGACATATAGTAATTAAAACGGCAAAGATCAAGGATAAGGACAGACTATTAAAAGCAGCCAGAGAGAGAAATAAAATCACATACAAAGGAAAACCCATCAGGCTATCATCAGACTTCTCAGCAGAAACTTTACGGGACAGAAGGGAGTAGTAATACATATTTAGGGCAATGAAGCACAAGGGCCTTGAACCAAGAATACCCTATCCAGCAAGATTATCATTAAAATTTGACAGAGGGATTAAGATAAGCAAAAGCTGAGAGAATTTACCTCCCACAAATCATCTCTACAGTGTATTTTGGAGGGACTGCTATAGAAGAAAGTGTTTCTAAGGCTAAACAGCAGTCTCCAGGGATAATAAAACCACAGTAAAGAAAGAAGAAAAATTAATGACCAAGAAAATGGAAAATTAAATCAGCTACCCACAAAGTTAATCAAGGGATAGACAAAGAGTACAGAATATGATGCCTAATATATAAAGAATGTAAGAGAGAAAAAAAGGAGGAGAAAAAATAACCTTTAGATTGTGTTTGTAATAGCATACTAAGTGAGTTAAGTTAGGCTTAGATACTAAGGAAGTTACCCTTCAACGTTTGGTAACCATGAATCTAAAGCCTTCAGTGACAATAAGTACACAGCTATCGATAAAAATTCTGAATGTAAATGGTCTCAATGCACCAATCAAAAGACATAGAGTCACTAAATGGATAAAAAAACAAGACCCACCTATATGCTGCCTAGGAGACTCACTTCAAACCTGAAGACATACACAGACTAAAAGTGAAGGGATGGAAAAAGATATTTCATGCAACTAATAGGGAGAAAAAAGCAGGAGTTGTAGTACTTGTATCAGAAAAAATAGACTTCAAAACAAAGAAAGTCACAAGAGACAAAGAAGGACATTATATAATGATAAGGGGTCATTCCAACAAGAGGATATAACTACTACAAATACCTATGCTTCCAACACAGGATCACATACATATGTGAAACAAAAACTAACAGAATTAAAAGGGGAAATAGAATGCAAAGTATTCAATCTAGGAGACTTCAACACTCCACTCACTCTGAAGGACAGATCAACCAGATGGAATGAATATAAGGAAGGAAACAGAGGCACTGAACAACACATTAGAACAGATGGACCTAACAGACATCTACAGAACTATAAACCCATAAGCAACAGAATACACATTCTTCTCAAGTGCACATAGAACATTTTCAAGAATAGATCATATCCTAGGCCATAAAAAGACCCTCAGTAAATTCAAAAAAATTGAAATTGTACCAAACAGCTTCTCAGATCACAAAGGTATGAAATGAGCAACAAATTATAGAAGGAAAATGAAAAATCCCACAAACACAAGGAGGCTTCACAACATGTTACCAAATAACGAATGGATTGATTACCAAATAAACACAGAGATCAAATATGGAGACAAATGAAAATAATTCAACATTGCAAAATCTGTGGGATGAGGGAAGGCTGTGCTAAGAGGAAAGTGTATTGCAATACAGGCCTACATCGGAAAAGAAGAACAATCCCAAATGAACAGTCTAAACTCACAATTAACAAAACTAGAAAAAGAAGAACAAATGAGGCCCAAAGTCAGTAGAAGGAAGGACATAATAAAGATTAGAGCAGAAATAAATAAAATTGAGAAAAATAAACAAATAAAAAGAATCAATGAAAGCAAGAGCTGGTTGTTCGAGAAAATATACAAGATAGATAAACCCAAGCCAGACTTATCAAGAAAAAAAAAGAGTCTATATACATAAACAGAATCAGAAATGAGAAAAGAAAAATCACTATGGACCACAGAAATACAAAGAATTATGAGAGAATACTATGAAAAATTATATAGTAACAAATTGAAGACCTAGAAGAAATGGACAACTTTCTAGAGAAATACAACCTTCCAAGACTGACCCAGAATGAAACAGAAAATCTGAACAGACCAAATACCAGCAATGAAATTGAACTGGTAATCAAAAAACTACCTAAGAACAAAACCACTGATCCAGATGGCTTCATCACTGAATTTTATCAACCATTTAGTGAAGACCTAATACCCATCTCCCTTAAAGTTTTCCAAAAAAGTAGAAGAGGGAATACTCCCAAATTCATTCCATGAGGCCAACATCACTTTAAAAGCAAAACCAGGCAAAGACACTACAAAAAAAGAAAATGACAGACCAATATACCTGATGAACATAGATGCAAAAATACTCAACAAAATATTAGCAAAATGAATTCAAAAATATACCAAAAATATCTTCCACCATGATCAAGTAGCATCTATTCCAAGGATGCAAGGATGGTACAATGTTAGAAAATCCATCAACATCATCCACCACATCAACAAAAATAAGGACAAAAGCCACATGATCATCTCCATAGATGCCGAAAATCATTCAACATAATTCAACATCCATTCATGATAAAGCCTCTCAACAAAATGGGTATAGAGGGCACGTATCTCAACATAATAAAGGCCATATATGACAAACCCACAGCCAACATCATACTTAACAGAGAGAAGCTGAAAGCCCTTCCTTTAATATCAGGAACAAGACAAGTATGCCCACTCTCTCCACTTTAACTCAACATAGTTCTGGAGGTCCTCACCATGGCAATCCAACAACACAAAGAAATAAAAGGCATCTAGATTGGTAAAGAAGGAATTAAACTGTCACTGTTTGCAGATAACATGATATTATACATAAAAAAACCTAAAGAAAACACTTCAAAATGACTAGATCTAACATCTGAATTCAGCAAAGTTGCATGATACAAAATTAATACACAGAAATCTGTTGCATTCCTATACACTAACGATGAACTAGCAGAAAGAGAAATCAGGAAAACAATTCCATTCACAACTGCATCAAAAAGAATAAAATACCTAGGAATAATCCTAACCAACTAAGTGAAAGACCTATACCCTGAAAACTACAAGACACTCATGAGAGAAATTAAAGAAGATACCAATAAATGGAAACACATCCCATGCTCATGGATAGGAAGAATTAATATTGCCAAAATGGCCTTCCTTCCTAAAGCAATCTACAGATTCAATGCAATTCCTAACAAAATACCAACAGCACACTAAAATCATGCTAATCTATACTCATACCTATGGGATCAATGAATAAGCATGCCATATTTATTAATATCTAATGTAATAATTTGGTAGTAAATTTTCTTTGGGTATTAAAATATCATAAGTATTAAAAAAATACCAACAGCATTTTCAATGAACTAGAGCAAATCATTCTAAAATTCATATGGAACCACAAAGACCCCAAATAGCCAAAGCAATCCTGAGAAGGAAGAATAAAGTGGAGGGGATTATGCTCCCCAACTTCAACTCTACTACAAAGTCACAGTAACAAGACAATTTGGTACTGGCACAAGTAAAGAACAATAGACAATTGAAACAGACTACAAAGCCCAGATAAAACCCAAAAATATATGGTCAATTAATATATGATAAAGGAACTGTGGACATACAATGGGGAAATAACAGCCTCTTCAACAACTGCTGTTGGCAAAACTGGACAACTACATGCAATAGAATGAAACTGGATTATTGTTTAACCCCATACACAAAAGTAAACTCAAAATGGATCAAAGACCTGAATGTAAGTTATGAAATCATAAAACTCATAGAAGATAACATAGGCAAAAATCTCCTGAATATAATAAACTTGAACAACTTCTTCCTGAACTCATCTCCTCAAGCAAGGGAAAGAAAAGCAAAAATGAACACATGGGACTACATCAAACTAAATAGCTTCTGTACAGCAAAGAACACTATCAACAGAACACAAAGGCATCCTACTGTATGGGAGAATATATTTGGAAATGAGACATCCGACAAGGGGTACTTTCAAAATATATAAAGAACTCACATGCCTCAACACGCAAAAAGCAAATAATCCAATTAAAAAATGGTCAGAGGATATCAAGAGACAAATCTCCAAAGAAGAAATTCAAATGGCCTACAGGCACAAGAAAAGATGTTCCACATCACTAATTATCAGGGAAATGCAAATAAAAACCACAATGAGAAATCACCTCACACCAGTTAGGATGGCCTGCATTGAGAAGACTAAGAACAACAAATGCTGGTGCGGATGCAGAGAAAGAGGAACCCTCCTACACTGCTGGTGGGAATGCAAGCTAGTTCAACCATTGTGGAAAGCAGTATGGAGGTTCCTGAAAAAACTAAAAATAGAAATACTATTTGACCCGTGAATCCCACTCCTTGGAATTTACCCAAAGAATACAACATCTCAGATTCAAAAAGACATACGCACCCCTATGTTTATCGCAGCACTATTTACAGTAGCCAAGATATGGAAGCAACCTAAGTGTCTATCAGTAGATGAATGGATAAGGAAGAGGTGGTACATATATGCAATGGAATACTATTCAGCCATAAGAAAGAAACAAATCCTACCATTTGCAACAACATGAATGGAGCTGCAGGATATTATGCTCAGTGAAGTAAGCCAGGCAGAGAAAGACAAGTGCCAAATGATTTCCCTCATTTGTGGAGTGTAACAACGAAGCAACACTGAAGGAACAAAACAGGAGAAGACTCACAGAATTCAAGAAGGGACTAGTGGTTACCAAAGGGGAGGTGTGTGGAAGGACGTATGAGGAGGGAGGGAGAAGCGTATTGAGGGGTATTGTGTTTAGTACACATGGTGTGGGATGGTCACGGGGAAGACAGTGTAGCACAGAGAAGGCAAATAGTGAATCTGTAGCATCTTTCTATACTAATGGATGGTGACTGCAATGGTTTATAGGGGGGAATCAATCATATGGGTGAATGTAGTAACCACATTGTTTTTTCATGTGAAACCTTCATAAGAGTGTACATCAATAACAGGGTCATTTAGTATACTTCTAGAAAATTTATTCTAAAATTTTAGGTAGATTTTCAAATTGGAAAATTGTACATTAATAATATATGCATTTAGGAATATAAAGTACATTTATTCTTCATGGACTCTTGCATTAGGATAAATTAACAAAGGGGATAGATGATATTATAACAGTCATTAACTCTGTGGATGAAAACAGTGGTTTTTAAACATTGCTGAGAGAAAGATATGTTCATTATTGTATACCTTTTGCATAATTATGTAATGTGCATATATTATCTACTTAAAATGCAACTTATGTTAAGATTGTAAGTGTAAAATATATATTAGAAAAATTGTTCTTTTAAACAACCCTAACCATGAACAAAATGGATTCTACTGAATTTGCTGCCTTGGGAGTCTAATCTGTTCTTTCTAATTGAGACTGTCATTATTTCACCTCACTATGATTCAGAACTAATTAACACTTGAAAGGAAAGCTAAAATGGAAATTTTAAAAAATGATCAATGAAATTAGTTGAATGCCTCTGGGAAGAATACTTAAATATTCCTCAGTGATTTCATTCAAGAACAGGTAATTTTACATATAATCAAATGTTATCTTCATTTTTTTGAATGTGATTGAACAATGGAAAAAGAAGTTGATTATGGTGAGATATTTTTAAGTACCCAGTAAAAAAAATACTAAAATATATATAGTATTAGCATTATTTATAATGTCGGGGGTTCAAAGGATTATTAAGACAGAAAATAGAGAAATACAACAGAACATATTCTGTTTTCAATTTTTCATTTCTTTTTTTATTGTGACCATTAAAATGTCAATTCAGTAGTCTGAGGATATTCTTGTAATCCCTAGGAGTATGTGGTCTTCAAAAATATTTTTTTTAATTGAGCACCAACAGTGTGCCTGGTGTTGATCAGGAAATGCTGTACAAAATGTAAGATCAATAAACAATTTATATGCCCCCAAGGACCTCAGCTTAATGAGATGAAACAATAGAAATAACAAAGAGTGCTAAGGCAATGCAGTCAATGGAAAAATTAATTCTGGCTTGGTTCACAGTAAATTTTATAGAGAAGGTAACATTATCTGTACCCCAGAATACAGTTTAATGTTTTTGAGATGCAGAGATGGAAGAAAGCGAAGTCTGGCAGAAATAAAAAAAAAATACATGGCTTAGGAAAGGAAAAATTATACTGAGTGAGGGACAACTACACTGCAGTTATGGTAGGTGATAAATTAATAATCTAAGTAGGAAGAGTCTATAATACCAAACTAAAACACAACACAACAAAAACAACAGTTTTAAAAAAATTAAGTTATTTGAATACACATATTCAGGTTCGTGTTTTAAGAAGAGTGTCCTATCAGAACAATATTAGCAATAACTCACTGAATTCTTAATATGGTTACTGTAGTTTTATGATGATACTTCACATGAATCAACATTTTCAGTAGAGGAAGTCAAAGAAAGGAGACCTCAAGTAATTGGCTCAAATTTAAGCAGCTTAATAAATGACACAACCAGGAATCAAATCAGGAAATATGTCCAGAGTTTTAGACACTAAGTTATAAAGCCTCCAGGTGTGGAAGAGAGTAGATTTTAAGAGCAAACTGGAGGCTGTAAGTTCAGTTAAGAAAGCTGTTTGAGAGTTCAGTCAGGAAAAATTAATGTTTAAAGCAATATAGAGGTCTTGAGATTCTAAAAGAAGAAATTTATCCAGTATGGAAATAGGCACATCAGGCCTTGGTGAGTGGAAGGAATATGGACTGAGAGGACACTTAAGGGTTTGTATAAGACAATACAAAATGCTACAAAGAATTTGAGTATGATGGTGAATAAGAAAGCCATTGAGTTTCATTTCTGACTCTGAGGGTATGTTTTTGCAAACAAAGTCAAAACCAGATTTCAGAAGACTGAAAGGTAAAGAAATAGCAATTACAAAAATGGTTTATCATTCAAGTTACTAGGCTGTGCTGGAAAGAAAGATAGGATAGTAGTTTATAACATTAAACAATAAAAAAGTATTTTGAGGTTAGAATTGTTGTATCTGTGTTTTCAGTTCAGTAGTTACCAAATTTTCATCCAATGGAACAGGCGTATCCTACAAAGGAGCATATCCCAATACTTATAACTGATGGTATCAAAATTACATCATCAAGCAAGCCATGGTTCTGACCATTAATGACACTAATTCTAATTTTCTTTTCTTAAATGTTTTTGAAATATTTAATGAAAATAGTTTCAAGTTTTAAGAATAAGATTAAAATAACAATAAATAAATCAATTGTAGCAATCTATAAAAGGTATAATGTCTTTCAGAAGTCTATCACCTGGACAGGTATAAGCACCATGGATTTGGAGAACAAAGCAGCCAAGAAAATAAAGATACAAGAGTGTCTATGGCAGGATGAGATTCAGGGATGCCTGGAGGAAATGGGAACAAAAACAAGTGAGAGAATTCAGTTCTGGAAGAACAGTACTGAATTCCCTTCACTTGGTACAGGACTGAGGGAAGAGAAAACTTATCTACTGATGACTCCTAACATCTAAGTGACTCCACTGCTATTATTAAGCAATTTTCTCTTTCAATACTCCAAGCAAGAGCTGTTTGTCACTGCCTATGACCATCATCATTTTTTCTATGCCTGTACAGTGTAAGTAGCTGTGATTTAATATGGATAATTAAATGATACCAAGTAATGTGAGTGTGATCTCAGTGTATTTGGGATTTTTGATCCTCATATTGCCATTTCTTTGCTTGTGAGATAGAATCTGTAGCACTTAACCTCTTTTTGTGTATCTTTTTCTCTATGTACCTTTAAATAGATGTAATAATATTTAACTTAATCGTAAGATTTCACAAGATTAATTAGTTGCTTGGAAGATAGGCTATATAAATGGTAAATGTTCATTGTCATTAAAAGTCTGCAATAATTTAGTCAAGGTAATTACAGAGTAATTCATAATTAAAATGGAAAACATGGCAGGGTCTTTGCTCTGTATCAGTGAAGATGTCCTTGAGATGAAGCCTTCACATTTTCTCGTTCCTTTATCCTCTCTCTTTCTCC